>JAOXOE010029668.1:0-14141 GCA_028565055.1 Phoeniculus purpureus
CCTCCCACTACCGTCCCTGGGACAAAGAGAACTATTTCTTAAATGGAACACATATTTGGCTTAATACAGCATTTTGGCTTGAGATGATGCAACTGAGTAAGTACAAATGAGATAAGATCCCATCACATCAGTAACTCATCATCCGCGAATATCTAGTAAGCGTGATGCAAAAGACATCACCCTGGGTAGCCATCTGCTACCTCTGCAAGGACAGAAGATCTAAGTCTGTGCTAAATGGATAGCCTTGACTTTGACTCTCATTCCCATCCTTTTCAGAAATTCAGAGAAAATAAAATGGTAAGTGTGCCTCACAAAGTAACAGCTTATCATAGTATAACCACAATGACGTGGAGATAGCAATGGTAGGGAAAACTTCCAGACACAGGTTCTGCAGTCCGGGGACTACCCATGAGCTACTTGAATGATCCTCCCTCCTATCCAACACACCTTCGTCAGCCAAATCTGTTTCACTTCATATTCCAGCACCCACTGGGTCTTTTACATCAAATAAGCACTTAGTAGCTCTGCGTCTCCATTCACACCTAGCATTTGTATAGCTGCTTTTAGGTTCTTATGGTTCCATGTATCTGCAGAGGTCAAGACTTCAGCATTATTTTAAGGGGCCATGGCTCACACATAATGTGACTGCTTTTGCACAACCATAAAGCAACAGATCAGGCAATTGATTAAATTGACTATACGTTTATTTTGACTACAAGTTGCCTTCACCCTCTTCATCCAGAATGTGCTTCTCACAACTGCATTTACAGTGCTGGCATTATAGCACCACTCCTGTTCTCCCACCCCCCAGAGGAGCAGGCAGTACTGTTTCAGTGTTCTACAATCCATCCTTGAATGGCATAAAAACCTTGGGGAAGAATATAACCAGATAACCATGTAACCAGAACTTGGACACTTCTTAGGCAGAGCAAAAACAGGTACAATATGAGGAATTGAGTATCTCTCACATGTCACTCTTCCACCAACATATGACCCTTCTCAGTGTAAAATTAGGGATTGGAAGGGACCACAAAAGATCATCTAGTCCAATCCCCCTGCCACAGCTGGATCCCCTAGATCAAGTTGCACAGGAACATGTCCAGGCAAGTTTTAAACAGCTCTGGAGGAGGAGACTCCACAACCCCCCTGGGCAGCCCCTTCCAGTGCTCCATCACTGTAAAGAAGTTTCTTCTCATATTTATATGGAACCTCCTATGTTCCAGCTGACACCATTGCACCTTGTCCTATCAATAGATGCCACTGAGCAGAGCCTGGCTCCATCCTCCTGACACCCACCCTTCACATATTTATCAACATTAATAAGGTGAGGTCCCCCCTCAGTCTCCTTTTCTCCAAGCTCAAGAGACCCAGCTCCCTCAGCCTTTCCTTATCAGGGAAATGTTCCACTCTCTTAATCATCTTTGTGGCTCTGCACTGATCTCTCTCCAGCAGTTCTGTGTCCTCCTTGAACTGAGGGGCCCAGAACTAGACACAGTATTCCAGATGTGGTCTCACCACAAGTGTTATATCCCACTTCAATGCCAGTACTTGAAACATGGCAACTAGGGTTCATCTCAATATGTGCTGTAAGTGCTCAAAAACCGCATTTGTTCTGCAAAAAGAATCCAGGGAATGATCCAATATTGTATATCGCCTTATAAAAACATTTACATTCTTGGCAAACTACAGCATTCGACACTCACACACACGTCGCTCTCTCTCCCTGAAAAGTAGACTTGCTTTCCTTCCCTGCTAACTCATGCATCACTGGAACACAAACTCTGCTGCACCTATTTATATGATCTATATACGGCTGTAATAGATTAGTTCCTCACGATCCCATGGTTTGCTGAAGGGAGTAAGTTCTTGCCTTGTTTGTGCCCATAGCAATCAGTGTTTTAGAAATGGAGCAGTGGCCTGGAGGCACATGGAATGGAGAACTGGAACCTACAATGCCTGCTGAAGGATGAGTGCATGACCTTGATGGGCATCAGATTGCCACAGAAGCAGGAACTGCTGGCAGTTTCTCCTCTCTTAGGGTTTGGACACTGACGTTTTGTCTCAGTTATGTGAGAACATGAGATTCATCTCTGTGTTATCTCTGTGTGTGTGTTTTTATGGGGGGTGAATTAGGTGTCTTGTTGCCTTTCTTCCCCTCAAACCAAGATAGTTTTGGTTTTGCCTGCAACTCGTAAGTGGTTTTCCAAACCCTCAGTGTATTGTTTTTGTTTCAGTCACTAAATTAATCGTTTCAATTTGTTGAGGCTTTTAAACCACTGCAAATAGTGAAAACCAACCACTGATTCGTTAGGCGTTTGGCTCTACAATTCAAGCAGAAACCACGTATTTCCCAACAAGCAGCGTCATCACACAGTGTTTGAAGTCAGCCACCCAACCAATAGAAAGTAGCAGTCTTGGAGACCCCAAGGCAAGGTAAACACAGGTGAAGTAATGCTGCAGGCTTTCCAAAGCTAGTATATGTTATATATGGAGAAAAAAGGCTTCAGCAAAATATTCTGCCTGACTACACGTGAGGGGTTGTGATGCTAATACAAAAATCATTTAAGCTTTAGTGTTGACACCAAAAGATTACTCAAAACTTTACAGAAGAAGCTGGAAAATAACCAATAATGTCACTGTTCCACATCTCCTAATTGTCTTTTATTACCAGGTTTTGCACATTTAGAAAAGTCATTAGCATTTACAGACTTACACTACGCTAGATCTTGAGTTCCAGGAAGCAGAGAACAGCAGAGAACAGTGTTGTATTCCCCCCCCCATCACATAAATCTTGACTTTTTTCTGAACAGCTCAAGAGTACACAAACAGAACACACTAACAACTTTGCAAAGGCTCTGCACAGCACCCATATACTGTATATACATCTTCACAGCTTGTGTATTGCACACGTATGCCTATGTTAAATATAGTTAGAGTAAGTTCAGAAAGGGAATTATACAATCTGCATGAGCTTGTTCAAAAGAAGGTAGAAGTGAGACCTTCTCACTGAACTGATGAGGATATACAGACTTGGGATCCTGAGGTCATCTGCTAATATATCCAACACTAAGACAGGCTGGCACAAAAAGGAGATGTAGGAAATTGTGTGAGGTTTTTATCACTCATGTACTGACAGATCCAGTACATTCCTATTCTTAGCTTAGTTTAGCCTAAAAATAAATTTTTAATGTTTTAAAGATTTTTTCTTCTTCCTTTTGAAGGCTGTCTGCCCCCCACCAATATTTCTAGAGAAGCATATATGGATTTATTGGAAAATATATCAGAGAAAAATCAAGAGATGTGTGTAGGTATCATCAGAAGGGCAACCGTTAAGCCCAGTAGTTTTAGAGAGTTATCAGAAACATCCTTTGTACAAACCAAGAATTGAGAGATCAAGCCCAAAAGTAAAGTTAGGTGAGAGGTGTTTTATACAACTGAGGTGAAATACAAGATGAGAGTTTGTCGGTCACTGATGTCAGCTGTGTTTTTGTCAATACAGTTGTCAACATTCTTACACAGAAGTGAAAGTAATTCCTAATGGCATGTTAAACTTGCCCAGGTCTTATTGCTATGGTTGTAATAAATAACCACGCAGACTTTGCAGATAAAGAAGCCTCAGTGACAGAATACTGCACATTCCTTCAGAGAAAACTTTTATTACTTCATGGCTATGCTTCAGGAAGTTTGGATGCCATCTCTACAAAGTTTTACTTAGTTTCACTAACTCGAAGGACCAAAGTCCTTTAGGCACTTTTAAACCACAAACAGGAATCTCATGTGCAAGAAAAATAGCATTGCCTACTCCTGGAAGCACATTCTCTTGGACTTGCTCCTTGCATGCCGCTTTGAAAGCCAACCCAAGACATTGCTTTTTGTAGCATTGTGTAGAATGATTTACAGTCCAAGTGTAGATAGATACCTAGACATCTATCTAGATAAATATAGAACAGATTATATTAGTATTAGGCTTAGTAAACAGCCTTTCATAATAGTTACGTATAAAATTCAGATAAGATTACTTAAAAACTAGTATCAACCTTGAAACTCTAGGAGTCATAGGAACCTGAATTCACTGCATTACCATAGATCTGCTGTGTCTGCTTGTCTCCTGACCCAGCTTTGCCAAAATCTTCTCATCCCCAGCACTATCTTTGTGGAAGCCTCTGGGTGGTGTTTACATCTTTGCTTACGTAGCTCTGCCTATGCACTGTACTCCTGTGTAGTGACCCTTTCCACTTCTTACCCATGCCCAGGTACTTCATGCTGCTGCAGTAGGAAAAGTAAACAAACTTCAGAGCCATTAACGTGCATCGTCATGCGTACACGTGGTGGTGGAGACGACACAGGGAAGTCTGGACAGCAGACTAGGATACTGGTACACTGCACTGCCACTGCCACAGGGCATCTACAGCCAAGCACCTTTGACCCCAAATCTGTCTGCTCAGCAGGAACACTGCTTCGATTCTGCATTTCCTTTGCCTGTAAATCTACTTAGGCTACAAGTAGAAGTTATTTTACCAAACACACAAAAGCAATAAGTGGCCAGAATACCAAAGACAGTGTCAGCTAGCACTGGTTAAGAAAGTTAGGCAGGCCATGTCTCAGATGGCTCTGTCCAGGTGCCAGAAGAGCAATGCAGGTAGCCGGGTAAAGCTCAGAGATGCAGTTGAGCCAAGCAGAGCAGAAAACACAACGCGTGAAAGCACAAGTCAAACGACTTCATTCTTTCAGGGCTTTCCTTCAAAAAGATGTGTGTTTGTTCTTTAAAACCAAACCAGAGGGGCACGATCTGGAATGCACGTGGGTACGTACCGAGTGACATTTGAAGACACGGAGTACCATAGGAAATGACAGAGGAAACTGATGCTGTCAGGAGCAGTCACATTTCACAAAAGTCAAACTGATACCATACAGGCTTTCACTATTATGGTTTCTGCCAGTACCCAGAGATGTTTGTTAGATAAGAGAAGAAATCACAGCTAGAATAAAATGACAACCCCACCAAACTTCCTTGTTGGCCTGCAGCCAGCTATAGCTTTTAAACAGGAGGGCACAACCATGAGCGTTCCAGCTACGAGTAGATCATAAGAGCACGCAAAAGTGCGCTGAGGGAAGGCAGGCAACTTTGATGTGTGTTTGCCATAGCTTCTGAAGAGAATTTTTCTAAGACACTGCAATTCAACATATGCAATACCACTGTTGAATACGAGGTGGAATCAGAAGTATGCAGAACTACAGGAGAAATCCTGTTGGTTTGAAAGGTGACTGTGGCACAAACTCTAATGTTTATCACTAACTACCTGCAACTAACCACCTGCATGATTACCAGGTCACTAGTAAGTTTAGTTACAGCAGACTGTTTAGTCAGATAAAACATTGCTGTCAGCATAATCACTTCTTGCTCCTTTGATTACTGTTACAGCCTTTCTAAGATGTAATTTTGGCAGACTTGCGGATGCTGAATTACATATGATTAAGTTTCTGGCAACTTGGTTTATGAAGAATTTTTCCTTCAGTACATTTTACTGTTCTTCTACTCAGGAATGTCCAGCAAGTTACACATTTGACCCCTCCAACGCGGTGCTTTTGTAAGCTGAACTACATGAAGAGTTCTCTGCTTGTGCCTGTCACGTTCTCTGGCCTCACCCACTGCCCATCTTCCATTACACTAGATACAACAAGAACTTCAACACCTTGTATTGAAATCACAGTACATCATGGCTTATCATCCTCGGAGCATAACCCAGCAAAAACATCAAGTCTTAAGGATAGAAACAAAAACACTAATGTGACGTTAGAAGTCCCAGCTGGTAGCTTCAAAGAGGAGGCGTGGTACGCAGGTTAGAAAGACACGTGTAGTCCAAGAAGGACACTGATAAATCTATTGAAAACCTGGCAACAAATAAAGCAGCCACTAGTGAACATAACTTGAGTTCTACTCAAATGGCCAAACGCAATTTGAAACGCTGAGTGCAGTATCGTTGCATTCAAAAGCATTTTTCCACATAAAAAGGAGGACTGAGAAATGGTGGCGTGAGGACAAGGGCTTTAGAAAGATAATTACGAGTTGAGTTGTTACTTCATGAAATGAAGTGCGGTACTAAACACAAAAAAACCTGTTGGAAAAGACTTTTCTGACTCTCTGGGCCACCTGATGAAAACTGCCACGTACCCAGTAACAGAGTCAGCCCACGCTTTTCCAATGCTTTCGTGCATTGCTTTCCATTTATAAACATCTGATTACATGAAAAGAAGGTCTGATGAAACGGAAGGCCTTCTTGTAAGGGCATAGAAAAGATCCATAGCTTGATATGAAATAGAATTCATTATTTTATTTCCTATTTAAGCGACCAATTTCAACACGTCCAGAGTCGGTATTTTAGCAGGGCTGAAAAATACACGACGTTTGCATACGATCACGTGTTTCTGACACTACTGCCTCCATTTCCTGTGCCTTCATGCTTCGCAGTTGGTTTGGGCTTTTTTAAACCCCTCTCAATAGTTTTAGCCTAAAATAGCTTCACTTATTAAAATCTGAAGTCGTTCTGATTATTTCAACAGAAGCAAATGACATTTAATTTGGGAGAAATTGCTTTGAATGTGCAAACTAGGAAAGGAAGAAATTGAGCAGACTTCCTCCATGAAGGGTTTGAGATGCAGTTAAATTGGTTTAGGTTGTTGAGAAGGGTAGTGCAAATTTAAATCCTACAGGCAGAGCCAAACTAGTAATGCAGGGTAGTACAGACAGTTAATCTTGTGGTGTTCAGTTTGTTGGGTCTGTGCAATGAAATTGCTCCTGAGGCTTTCAAGTGGAAAATGAGAATGTTCTTTAATGGCTGATGGGGGAATAAAGAAGTAAATACAAATAAACTCCTACAAGCTTTTAATATTAACTCTACTAAATAAGCATAACTATCTGCATTATGTTATTGATTTACCAAGGCCTGAGCAAATCGAACTCTCTATGTTCTTTTAGGGGAAAAGGATGCAAAAAGGGAATGCTAGACAAGCCTACTGCCAACAGTTTACTGAAAACTGCTTGTGCCTTCAACAGCTTCTGTAAACTACCCAAGGAACAAGTAACAGTGACCTCAGACTGGCCAAAGCTCATTGGCTTTAACCAACAAAGTTTATCATATCTCAAGTAAGATGTGCTTCCCTGAAAGGCTGGACCATTTTCAGTTAGGCATACCCTCTTAGAAAACGCTAAATGCAGTAAACAAGCGCAGGACAAGATGTTACAGGAAATCTACTTTGCTGCTGTAATCAGATCAACATATCTAACGACTTTGTTACTGTCATGAATCACAAAGACTGAGGAACCCAGCTAAGGATGTCAGTTTATTTACAATTAAACCGTTTGAATTACGTGCACCTCTTGAAAAGGCAGCTAGCATCCTTAAGACAGAAACAGCTGGAAGACTTCTACTGCAGACACATTCAGGTATTTTCCACTCTATTAAAGCAGACAGGGAGAAGGAACTTCTTCACAGTGAGGGGGTGATGGAGCACTGGAAGGGGCTGCCCAAGGAGGTTGTGGAGTCTCCTTCTCTGGAGATGTTTAAAACCCACCTGGCCATGTTCCTGTGTGACTTGGTCTAGGTGGTCCTGCTCTGGCAGGAGAATTGGACTAGATGATCTTTCGAGGTCCCTTCCAATCCCTAATGTTCTGTGATTCTGTGATCCTTCCTATCTTTTCCTGCCTGGTAAGAGTTGTTATGTTTTTGCTCAGTGTTACTCAAAACAAAGCTTCTGCTCAATTAAGTGTGCACTGCCCATTTACTGTGTTTAGCAGGGAACCTTCAGCATCACATTGACTGTAGCACAGTCCGATTTTGTTTGTCAGTTGCAGCACAGAAGTTATTCTGGGGAAGTCAGCCATAGAAGCAACGATAAGAAATAATAAACCATGTCAAACTCATACAGAAAAGGGTCTGACCAAATATGACTTAAAAGACTTTATATAGAATCTATTTTCACCTGGAGCTTGATGGGCTGACAGCAGTGATTACCTGCACTTGAGTGAAGAAAGGTTCCAAAGCGTACACCGGTTATTCCATCGTGCCACTTGAAATATGGTTGGAAGGGAGAAGAGATCCCATATTTATGGATTTGCAAATAAAACAAATGGTCTCTTGGTACCAGCTCAATCTTTTCCTGCAAATAACCCAGGGACTTAGGAGTAAAATTTCACTTTCTTATATCTGCAGAGGGAAGGGTTTTGGCACACAGTGACTGCCAGGTGTGCAGAACCATTCAGGTTGGAAAAGACCCCTGGGATCATCAACCCTACTACACAAGGTCACCCCTAAACCAGATCCTCCAACACTACATCTAAGCGACTTGCAAACTCATCCAGGGATGGGGACTCAACCACCACCCTGGGCAGCCCAGTCCACTGCCTGACCACTCTCTCCTGTAGCTGCAGGGGTTTGTTGTGACTAAAATGCAGGACCCAGCGCTTGGCTCTACTGAAACCATACTGATCCTGGCCAGTCTTAGCTACGTTTTAACAACACTGTGGTCTAGAAGTAAAGTTATATGTGAAATCGCATGCAAGTCTCACCTTTAAATATTTCCTCCTTTTTGGACTCAGGAGCAGTTTTCTTGCCTCAATTTGCATGCGCTCAAGAGAGTATCATGACAGAGAAAGTTGTGATTGAGGCTGCAAAAAATCTCCCTGTCACAGCAGGTGTTTGTTCGAGTTCCCTTCCCCTTAATGTGAGAGACAGAGAAGTCTGTGAAGCAGCACTTTGTTTTGCCAGACGCCAGAAACAAGTTTCAGAGCTGCAAACCGGGAACTCCGACTACATAAGATCTACACCTGGGGACTTTTACAGCGCAGTCTGTAGATGCACTGTGGATGGACTGCGTGTCTTTAATAACGACACAAAGCTGGGTGGTGTCGCCGACACCCCGGCAGGCTGTGCTGCCATTCAGTGGGACCCGGACAGGCTGGAGAGCTGGGCAGAGAGAAGTTCAATGAACTATAACAAGGGTAAGTGTAGAGTCTGACATCTGGGCAGGAACAACCCCAGGTACCAGTATAGGTTGGGGACTGACCTGTTGGAGAGCAGTGAAGGAAACAGGGACCTGGAGGTCCTGGTGGACAGCAGGATGGCCATGAGCCAGCAATGTGCTCTTGCAGCCAAGAGGACCAACGGCATCCTGGGGTGGATCAGAAGCACCAGTGGTTAGCAGATCAAGAGGGGTTCTCCTCTCCCTCTACTCTGCCCTGATGATTGGGAGTATCATGTCCATTTATTGGTGTCTCAGTTTAAGAAGGACACGGACCTGCTGGAGGGAGTCCAGCGCAGAGCAATAAAGATACTGTATATTTCTTAACAAAAAAACAGAAAACCTGTGAATTATTAAAAAAAAAATCTTAGTTTTAGTGGGAAATTGTCCACCAGTATTGACTAGAGTGTAGAGATCTCCAATTCTGTGCGCAGTGGCAGAGCGCAGCTCACAGTAATTCAGGCTGTTACTTTCAGTTCTGATATTTTCTAGGAAGGGAGATGATTCTATTTTATTTTGGCTGATGGCCAAGGCTGTGGCTCCTTCCATCCTTAAGCAGGAGCGTTTTTAAGAGAAGGGTGAGCAAGAAGCACTGCCAGCCTGAAGGTGCTCTTGGCTGCGTGTGCTCCCCATGGCTCTCCACGTGAGCAGTCACGCAGGAGTAAATGAGATGGTGTGACCATTAACTTCCTTCTCAGCTGAAACTTTTCTATTTGTGTTTTAGAATTTCCTTTATCCGGCTGAGGACAAACAAAGTTATTTTCTCTTCCTTTGTACAACGTTTTTGTTTCTGCAGGACAGGATCCACTATTATTTTATAAGGAATTATAGCTGTTACTCGAGTCTTTGTGCTGTAAATCCTGGATTCCAGTAGTAACTCACACCCTTGAAAATCAGATGTCGTTGCAGTGTTCTGATTTATCCACTAAACCTTTCACTGGGCTGGCTTTCATTCCCCATAAATATCCATCTGTTCCATGATGTTAAATGTTTGCCTGTCCGTGCTTTTGGGAGCCGATGGTTAAAGCTCAGTGCCCCAGAGTCACATCTGCAGCTCCTCATCAGCGGGGCTGTAAAACACAGGCATGGTGTTGCTCCTGATGCTGATATCAGTTCTGTGCAGCTGTCTGTATTCACTTCTCACAGATCTTTTCTCTCACCAGGCAGACAATTAAAATCACAGAACATCAGGGATTGGAAGGGACCTTGAAAGATCATCCAGTCCAGTCCCCCTGCCAGAGCAGGGTCACCCAGACCAAGTCGCGCAGGAAATGGCATCCTCTCCAACTCTGAAGAGTGCTCCAAAGGATAACCCTTAACAAAGCAAAGGGAAGAGGCCACATTCTTTTTCCCCTCAGCTAAGAGAGGTACCTCCTGATTAAACAGAGTGTTGCAGGCTGAAGCTGACAGACAGAAATGGGAAATGAAAACTCAGAAGAAAAGGAAGGTGTGAGCATGACTTTGAAGTTGTGCTGTGTTCACTGAGGTTTCATAGAAGGAGCTTTTTTCCTGCACTTTACCCTACACCCCTCATCACAGAAAAGTCTGGAAAAACATTAGGGATAATACACTGGTTGGGTCTTTTAAGGCTGGGACTGTGGCTGGACATAAACTGTTTTCCTGCTAATCTGTTCTATTCTGTTCTACGTCGAAGTAGTCATCAAAATTAATGTCAGGAGGATGGAGCCAGGTTCTTCTCAGTGTAAGGGGCAATGGGTGTGAGCTGGAACAGAGGAGGTTCCATACAAATATCAGAAGGAACTTCTTCACAGTGAGGGGGACAGAGCACTGGAAGGGGCTGCCCAGGGGAGTTACGGAGTCTCCTTCTCTGGAGGTGTGTAAAACCTGCCTGGACATGCTCCTGTGTGACTGGATCTAGGGGATCCTGCTGTGGCAGGGGGATAGGAGTGGATATTCTCATTGTACTGAAGGTATTCTGAACACAAACTCAGTTCCACTTTTCCTCTTACGTTTTTACCACTATGCTGTGACTGATGTCTCTCTTTGGAATGAGATACAGCAGTACAGTTTAAATGACACCTTTTACACAAAATCACTGAGATTAGAAAAGACCCTGGGATCATCAAGTCAACCCTACTCTACAAGTTCACCCCTAAAACAGATCCCCAAAACTACATCTAAGTGTCTTTTAAACTCATCCAGGGATGGGGACTCAACCACCACCCTGGGCAGCCTGACCACTCTCTCCGGGAAGAATTTCTTCCTGATATCCAGCCTAACCCTCCCCTGTTGGAGCTTGAAGCCCTTCCCTCTGCTTCTGTCACTAATTACCCGTGAGTAGAGACCAGCACCAACATCTCTGCAGTGTCCTCGTAGTTGTAGAGAGCGCTGAGGTCTCCCCTCAGCCTCCCCTTCCTCAAACCGAACAGCCCCAACTCTCTCCATCTCTCCCCTTTCTTCTTTATTTCCTGCACAATGTTGAAGCAAATGGCAGAGGGATCGGACTGGATGATCTTACAAGGTCCCTTCAAATCCCTAATGTTCTGCGGTTCTATGTATAGAGAAGGGTCAGTTCCCCACCCCCAACAGCATTACACTGCTCATGATTAACTGCTGGGATTTATTTGTGCGGTAGTTCATCAATGTTCCCGTGGATTGTCAAAAAGCACTCAGATCTGAGTTGCACAGGGCTCTCCCGTTACTCTGATGCCCGCAATGAATTCGTGCCTTTACCTCCCTGTCAGTTCAGCAGCAACCTTTTTTTCTCAGTCAATACAAGGTCATTAAGTAGTCAGATATCTGCAAGCTCATAATCGGATGATATTAGAGATCCACCAGTTTCAGGAGTGCGATAATAAAGAACATATTCATTTTTACAATAGGATGGACGGGGCGTATGTCTGTGGAGGGCTTGAGTGAGGCTGACGTTGAAATATCTGTTGTATACTGAGGAGTATATATTATTCCTTTGAAATATTAAATGTCAGCTTTGCTGTCAGGGCAAATTTTGTTAGATCTCTGAACGCAGATGGCCACAAAGACTAGCAGCTCTCTTCTGTTTTAGCTCTGCTTAGAAATTAAAGGAGCTTGTTAGGAAAAACTTCTCAGTAAGTCTCCTAATGAGAAAAAAGAGGCTGAATTTATTAATATTTATAAATATGGAAAAGGAGGGTGTCAGGGGGATGGAGTCAGGCTCTGCTCAGAGGCATCTAATGATAGGACAAGAGGCAATGGGTGTAAGCTGGAACATAAAACCCACCTGGACATGTTCCTGTGCCACTTGGTCTAGGTGATCCTGCTGTGGCAGGGGGACTGGACAAGATGATCTTTCAAGGTCCCTTCCAATCCCTGATGTTCTGTGATTCAGTGATAATTTCATCCCTGTGTTCATCACCGCACTGCCCTCTAACCTTAGACAAAGCAGCAGGGTAAATCCCGCTGTGGTGCTGAGAAGAGGTGCCCTACTGACCTAAGCAGGAGAGCTCATCCTCCGGAGTTCTCAGGAGCCAAGTCTAAAAACCGTGTCACACTGCAGCAAGGAAGTAATTTTCTCTTTCTGAAACAAAGTGAACAGTAGCAAAAGTCCAGGGCAAACGTCCTTCGCCAGGGAATCCGTTTGGACCCAAATTCATTGTAGAGGAGTTTTATGGCGCTCCTTTCAGTGTGAGTTACTTGCATTCATAGAACCATAGACTCATTAGGGATTGGAAGGGACCTCGAAAGAGCATCTAGTCCAGTCCTTCTACCACAACAGTTATAACTGTCTCCTGCCATCTAATATCCAGATAAGTGCTACTTAAAGAGAATGCAGAAATAGGATTCTCTTTTTCGCACTCTTTCTTTGGCTCTGTTAATTACCTAGCAACAGAGCTTATGGTGTTACAGAAATTGGGGTTGGGGTGACAATTTCCTGCAGTTATTTTAGCAGTTTAAAAACGTTCCTTTTTAATCTTCACCCTCTCAAAACATTTCTTTTCCTCGCTAAAGATACTTGAGCTCTGTGTGTTTCATTAAAAGTAGAAGTTCATTAGGGTTGACAGAGCACTGGAAGGGGCTGCTCAGGGAGGTTGTGGAGTCTCTTTCCCTGGGACATTTATAACCCACCTGGACATGTTCCTGTGAGACTTGGTCTAGGTGGTCCTGCTGTGGCAGAGGGATTGGACTGGATGATCTTTTGAGGACCCTTCCAACCCCTAATGTTCTGTGAGTCTGTGATCAGTGTCTCCTAGTACCCCTTAATCACCTTTTTCTTCTTCAGAGTAACTCCAGTCCTCCTGTGAACCAAGGACACCAGACTCATCCAAAGAGTGAAAACATAAACCTAAAGGACAATGTAAGCAAAGATTGGCAACCAGTTCCAAGACTGGTGACTTGTATTTTGTTGTGATGGCTGATGTCTTTGAGACTTGAGTGTGGAGAAAATGATTTACCTCTGGGAAAAGGAAACCTGTGACTAAGTCTAAGCTGTTAAGTGGTCCCAGATGAAAACAGCTGCTGACTTATAGCCTCTTCTGCCCTTTTGTCTCTGCTAGCTGCAGAGAAGCAGAGTGAAAAGTGGTTATTGAGTTTATTCTAATATGACAGTGAGGTTGCCACTTTGTGTTAGCAGAGACCTGTGTAGCAAACATTACTCCTACTTGAAAATTCACTCCTCTTGCCTCTGGCTGCTGCTGCCAAGTGTCACAGCCTGGATCCACGTGGGTACATCCACCGACTAAATAACACAAGGCAGAGTCAGCTCTGTAGCTGTGAGACAGCTGAATGGCAGAACCTGCACTGACAAAGCTGCTGCCTCTGCCTTTCCTCTGGCAGGGGGATTGGACTAGATGATCTTTCAAGGTCCCTTCCAATCCCTAATGATTCTATGATTCTATGATTTGGTCTGAGTGGTCCTGCTGTGGCAGGGGGATTGGACTGGATGATCATTTGAGGTCCCTCGGATGAAAGAGGATGAATTAAGGGCCACTGTGCTGTCTATCTACATCTCAGCAGGGATTTCTATAATCACAGAGCTACAGAACATTAGGGATTGGAAAGGACCTCAAAAGATCATCCAGTCCAATCCCCCTGCCGCAGCAGGATCATCTAGACCAAGTCACACAGGAACATGTCCAGGTGGGTTTTAAACATCTCCAGTGAAGGAGACTCCACAACCCCCCTGG
>JAOXOE010029669.1:0-14140 GCA_028565055.1 Phoeniculus purpureus
CCTGCTGTGGCAGGGGGATTGGACTGGATGATCTTTTGGGGTCCCTTCCAATCCCTAATGATTCTATGATTCTATGATCAAAAAGGAGGTTGTAGTGAGGTGGGGGTCAGTCTCTTCTCCCTAATAACATGCAGTGAGACAAGAGGAAACAGCCTCAGGCTGCACTACAGGAGGTTTAGGTTGGACATGAAGAAAATCTTCTTTACAGGACGGGTTGTAAGGTATTGGAGCAGGCTGCCCAGGGCAGTGCTGGAGTCCCCACCCCTGCAGGTATTTGAAAGACGTGAAGATGTGGTACAGAGGGACATGGTGTAGTGGTGACCTGGCAGTGCTGGGTTAATGGTTGGATTTGATGATCTTAAAGAGTGGGTGATTCTAGTTATTCCAACTAGAATGATTCTATGAAATAAACGGAGCAGTGTGGTTGAGGTGTCCTTTCTATCAGTGGAATGGACCTCATTAGAATATTGCACATGAAAGCCTGGGGCTGGAACAGCAGAAACAAATGGAGCTCCTGGGAATGAGAATAACCCGGGGCTCAGATGAGCTAGCTGTACGTGTCAGAAAGGAGACACCTTTGTCTTCCCCATTGTGCCCTGGTGAATTGTTCCCTTTGCTGGACGCTTGGTCAGGCTGGGGCGTGCAGAGGACGCAGGAGTGAGTTGTGGTGCGAGGTGAGACAGCCCAGGCTCTCCCATTCTGTCATGTCTGGGGCAGCGCTGTGACAGGCAGATGGCACTTACTAGCTGTGCAAACCTAATTAATTCACATCAAAGTTACTGGAAGGCATTTCTCTGGGGACTGGATGATTACTGAGAGGTTCAAACCCTGCTTGGAGAAAGGGAGATATTAATATTGAATGGAGCCATCTCTGGGTTTGGATGACCTTGCTTCTGTTGATAAAACGATGCCGTTTCCAGGTTTTTGCATGTTCTCTTCAACAGTGATGTTGCTCATAATATGGAAATGATTTCCCTGGAGGAGCGTAGGGACAAATAACCTCAAAGAGTTTCCCTCCATGAAACTGTCTGCCAAAGCCATCTCTCACTACACAGGAGCTGCAGCACACGTGGTTTAGAGGCAGGGATAAACAGGCCAGCACTTGCACCAGGAGCATCAGTGGATCCAGGAGAGAGCAGAACATGGATTGCTCTTCTCCAGTTTTCCAGATTCTGCACAAGTTAGTGCAGGGATCCTCTCCAGCTGTGAGATCAGTGGGTGTCTCAGAGACTAGAGGAATGTGGAGGCATCACCTGCAGCACTCTTTCTCTCCGAGAGCTCAGAGCTGCTTTGCCACAGCCCAGCAACATGGAAACACTGGTACAAAGGGGAGCAACTGGCCAGCTCAGCCATCCGAGGGGCCTCACCCACAAAGGTTGGGTAATACAGACAGTTTCTAGAGGCTGATATCAGAGTTTAGTGGCCTAGTTCTTTCTCTCTGGAGGGTTTTCTGACCTGGCTGTGTAGTCTTGAAGCTGCGTATTGCTGTGCTTGTTACTGCCTTACAAAGCTGAAAGTGGTTTTCCTCTTCTCTTTTTTCTTTTATTTTTTGGCAAGTGTTTAGACATGTTTTTATTTAGGACACAACCCTTTTTGTCTTTCTGGTTTTGTCTTTCCCAACCAGCTCCTGCAGACAAGGTGGTTGGGATTCAGGGGAAGAGCTGACTCACACGGGCAGGTGCTGAGATTTTCCTCTATAACTGAGCCTATGAAAGGGGAATTTTCCTTTGGGCATTGCAGAGGAGTAGCTCTGCTGCTTCTGACAGAGTCACTAGGGGACAGTTGGTGTGAAGGAGATGTCCTTTAACTGAGGAGATGCGGGGAAACTGGGGAGTTTCAGTGGTGCTATGGATCAGTGATTTGGATCCAGCCTGTGCAGATAAAGATGAGATGTCATTACGTCCTGCCTTCTTGGTCAGTGATCCACGTGAAGTGAGTTTGGGTTTAGTCCAGTTCTCTGCAGATAAGCTGTTTGCAGAGATTAGGCAATGTATCTGGCATGGCCGGACACACTAACCAGCTGTCTCAGCACAGGGCAATGATGCGAAGACCTCATGAAGCTGCTGCTACCCAAAGCCTAAGTCAAGGCTTTTGTCATAATCTGCTGTCTGGCTGTATCTTGCACCTTCTCCATGGTGTATCTTTACTTTCTAAGCTTCCAGACTTCTGGCTGGTGCTTTGATGCACAGACAAGTTGAAGGAGACTGAAGCTGAAGGGGTTTGAGTCCATGGTATGAACCTACATGAACTGCAGTTAACAGTAGTTGTGTCTCTTGAGGTCATGTTTCCACACCTCCCCAGAGCTGCCTCCTTTTATGCAGTGGCACACCACCAGAACAGCTCTGCCACCTTTCCCGAAAGCAGAAGCAGCTGAGGCAGAGCAAAGCCATCTCCATCACCTGGAGCTCTGTCATCGACCTCTGCTCAGCCAGGGCTCTACATCCCTGCAGTAAGGAGGCCGTTTCCTTCAAAGGCTGCAGCCATGAGCAGGAGATGTCCAGTGGTCCCCAAGAGCCAAGCAGCACCTTGTGAGGACAGAGTCTTTTGGAGTCTCTCCAGTGTGGAGTTGTGTCAGGAGTAAGTGCATTTCTGATTCAAGTGATGCCTGTTCCAAGCTGATTAGTTATCTGAGCTGGGAGAGACACATGGTGTTGCTTTGCCATTTCCAAAGACAGATCTCTCTAGGACAGAACCAAAGTTACTTCTTTTGGAGCAGAGTTGAAGTGACCAGTAGTGGGCAAGCGTGTAGATGGTGCTTCATCCCCACCATATGTGCCCATAGTCATTCCAGCTCAGGGATGAAGTTTCTTGGTTATGTAACCTGTGATCACAGTGGTCAGCAGATGGGCTCCAAGTTCAGCCTGATTAGTCCAGTTCAATCAGCATGGTTAAGGTGAGGTTGCTTCATGTCTCATCCCATATGTTGGCTCCTACTGTCACTGCTCTTGTGGGAAAAGTTCTGACCAGCCTCTTGGTCTCGAGTCTAGCCCCTGTTTTCTCCTCATGGTGTAAAAGAGAGCACTGGAAACACCAGTGTCTCTGTCAAGCATGTGGTTGCACCCAAGGAGTGACTGGAGACACCTGGTGGATGCTACTAATAGGTGGCAGCTGGCACAGCTTCTTCCTTGTGGATGCTTCCCTGTTGCTTGACAGGGACAGGCTCCTGATAGGAGTGAGCTGGTCCAATACCCTGCAGATGCCCAGGGGCCAGGCTCTGCCTCGGATCTGTGAGCAGAAAGGGAAAATACATTCTGAACAGATGCCCGAATGGTCATTCAGTGGCTGAAGAAGCAACAGAGGGACTGAACGGAGGCAATGTGGGTACATCCAACTTGTTCTTCTTGTTTTCTGTTGGAAGCTGTCACTTGGGATTAATCCTGTCCATGTAATGTAGTTTCTTACCTTTTTCTCAACCACAGCAGCAGGCTGAGGAATTTACTCGGTAAAATTGTAAGGCGTAGGCTGCCAGCAGCACAAGCGGCTCTTGGGGAAGGTCCAAATAGTGCCTGGAGTTGGTGGATCCCTCCTTTCCTATAGGGCTGTGGGGAGAGAGGATGAAAACTGGTCTAAAGCTCTAGGTTCAGGGGGTTTGTAATGACTGGCTGTGATCCCTGCAGGTAATGCACACAGAACTTCTGGACATCATCCCTGTAATGCTTTTCATTTGGAAATGAAAAACGTCATAAACACATCTCTGACGTGGCCAGCCCTGGTGGTGTGTGCCAGCCTCACCATCTTCACCATCGCTGGGTTGTTCTCTCCAGCATCTCATACTGGTTATCTCCTTGTGTTCTCTTACGGTGCTCTAGCACATCACCATGGAGAAGGTCCTCCTGCGCTGCTCAGATGCTCCACTTAATCACCTGTGGCACTTTGTGCCTCTTAACTCGTTTGGAAACACGATAGGTTGGCACAGACTGTCGAGGTGGCGTGTGCCCTAGTCTGCTGAAGAGGAGCTGGCTCAACCCTAGCTGGGTTTTGTTTGTCTTTGCGGTTGTTCTCACACGTTCTTCATGACCACGCAAATGGGATGTGAGTGGATCCAGTTTATGTTTCTATCTGATTCTGGGCTTATGAGCCCTGACCGTTATTTATTTGTCCTTAACTGTGGGCTGAGGGAGCTTTATGGAGAACATGGAAAGCGTGTCTTTTCTAATTAGACCACAGTCTGTTGTCTGTCTGCCTCATGGGCAGGACCCAGCATGCTGCTTTGCCCAGTTTATCATAGCAGGAAGCCTTGGATGCAGGAGGTCACACTGGGCTTGTTTCTGAGAGCTTTTGCAGCAACAACTCACAACAATGTTCTGAGCCTAAGAGGGAAACCAAACCCATGGACTTTTTGTTCTCCTTTGAGTTCCTACAGCCAACAGTTTGAATTATATCGGGGCAGGGTGAGGTGTGATAGCAACTGAGAACAACCCGTCTTGCCTATGCAGACCTCAGGCTGGTTTCACAGGAACTTCTTCCAACTTAGTTCCCGTGTCCCCTAGGAAGGAGCTGGCACACGTGTAGCATCCCAGCTGTGGCAGGAGTTCATCTTCAGCTCTGGAAGAAATATTGCAACGGCTAATGAGGAAGGATCACTGGCTTCGTGGAAGCTCATGCCTTTTCTTTTCCCAGCATGATCCCCTGCGGGATATGTGTTGTGTCACCATTATGAGACCGGGAGCTTTGTGTAGCCTCGTGGCTTGTATGAAACAGCGAAAGCTGATGTGTCTTGCTCTTTGAATTCAGTGGAGTCATCTTGCATCTTCCTTGACAGCAGCAGACAGGAAAGGGAACCTGTGTGGAGCAGCTCCTGTTTTCTTTGCTGGCAACGAAGGAGTGAAGTTTGTTCTCCTGCCACCGGGGAAGGTGGGATGGAGAGACAGGTGTCAGGAGCATATGGATAGTCTTCCTCCTCGCGATCTGGCTGAGGACAGGGCGCTCGGCCGAGCACTCGGCCGTGTGTTTTTCCTTTAGCCCTGCTTTCAGCAAGGAGGGCTGTAACGAGCCATGTTCATCCCCGAACCTTGCAATGCGAGACACCTCTTTAAAGAGCGACTTTCCTCATTCTTCAGGCGCTGGCTCAACGCCCAGGGAAAATAGAGGGTTGAGAATACGAAGCAACAACTTTTCTTTTTCCCATAATAGTGCTTTCAAACTGTATGTCTGTTTAGAAACATTAATCACTGTAACTACGGGGTAAAAATCTCCTGCCTGTCTTTAATCTTACCTGTGCAATGAGATGGCAAGAGCGAGCTCTTGCTTTCTATGGATGATTAAGAAGCGCTGAGCTTCAAACAGTTGACCGTATCTTTTTCTCAATTTGCTTTTCTATCACTTTAAATTAGAGATGCTCTTAGCTGCTCTGCTCTCCTTGGGCTGTGATCTTTGCTGCTGCTGCAAACTCTGCAGGGCTAGGCTGGGATAGGCTTCGGAGAACCTCAAGCAAAGGTTTGTCAGAAGGTTTTGCGTTAAAACACCCTTGTGTGAGACAGCCATGGGCGCAGCGTGCTGTCAGGAGACGTCGTGTTGCCTAGGGGTCTGCCCTGCGGAAGACACATGGAGCTGCTTGGAGGTTTTGATGTCTTGTGGCATTTTTAGGAGAGTAAGGGCAATTCTTGACAAATATTAATGTCATTACGTCGTACCTAGTGAAAGTTCCCCACTCCCACAAGTTGAACAACGCGTGGTATTTATATCTCCTTTGCAGCCTGCGCTGGCGTTGGTGGGTGGTGTTAAACAGGGGCTGCATGATTAATGATGTGATACCTCAAAATGTTTTTCCAGACAAGAACTAACTAATCCAATTTGGTGCTTGTGAGGGGAGAGAGATCCCAGAGAATTATTTGTAGAATTTGAAGTTTGTAAATCCCTCCAGAGTCTCCGAGAGGCAAAAGAAATTCCACACGCATGGCAATTAGAACCATAGAATCATTAGGGAGGGACTTCGAAAGATCATCTAGTCCAATCCCCCTGCCACAGCAGGATCACTTAGACCAAGTCACACAGGAACACGTCCAGGTGGGTTTTAAACATCTCCAGGGAAGGAGACTCCATAATCCCACTGGGCAGCCTGTTCCAGGACTCTGTTACCCTCACTGTGAAGAAGTTCTTTCTGATATTTATATGGAACCTCCTATGTTCCAGCTTTCACCCACTGCCCCTTGTCCTATCGCCAGATGACAATGAGAAGAGCCTGGCTCTATCCTCCTGACACCCACCCCTCACATGTTTATAGACATTAATGAAGTCACCCCTCAGTCTCCTCTTCTCCAAGCTACAGAGACCCTCAGCCTCTCATCATAAGGGAGGTGTTCTACTTCCTTCATCATCTTCATGGCTCTTATAAAATGGTACGAGATGCCAGCCAACCTTCCCACATGCCTTGGATGCCTATTACATGTGTTGCTACCACAGCTGCCTCCTGCATGCCAGATGTTCTCGTTGAAGTGATGGGAGAAGTGTGGGCAGGCTCTCCTGTTATGCATAGAGCACACGAGGCAACTCGTGGGCTGTTTCTTTTGCCAGACCACTGAACCTGGGGCACTGAGGAGCACCTGGGCTTGCCTTCAGAAAGAGGGTTTAATGGATGATTGGGCTAACACAAATGGTTATGACTGGTGCAATAACTCGCTCCTAGATGAGCATTCATGTAAACTACCTACAGAGGAGATTAAATCCTTGGCCATGAGTTATCCTTGTGCTGTTTTTCAGTGCAGTTGGGAACACGTGCTCTTTTGTCAGCCCAAATTGCTGGTGAAGATACATTACAGCTGAGTAGTTAAAATTTGAGTGTTCCTTATATCTATTTCTGTTTTTCTTCTATCTTTTTCTGGATCAGAAAGTTTCTGAGGGCGGGAGTAAATGTATGAGAAGATACCAGCCCTTTCTGTGGCATTTCTTGAGGCCACATCTCATTTCACCCGGCATCCGTCTGGGGCAACCTCTGTTTTCTGCAAGCTCCCCTCTACTCTCTGCTGTTACTGCCGTGACTATGTCTCCTTTCCCCCCTGTCACTTCACCTCATGGCTGCTCTGTATCTCACCATCTTCTGATAGCCTAGGAGTCTTCTGATAGCCTAGGAGTGGCTGTGTTTGGCTTTTCTTTCTTGCTGTGTTGTTAGCAAAGGAATTAAACCTGGCAGGATGTTGTCCGTTGTTGCTGGCTCTGTTTAAACAACCTGCAGGTGCTGTGGAAGAACAGCACAGGCACTGCTGCCCCTCTCTCCATCTCCTCCTCCGAGTGTTTTTAGCTGTCAATAAGCTTCGTATAAAAGCACAATGGTAAGTGACAACTACCAAGCAGATGCAGAAAGCCAGAGGTTTGAAAGGAAACCCACTGAATAAAGAAAATGGTTTTCAGGGAAGCAGAGGGGAGGGCAGAGCAAGCATGGAGAGGAGGAAAACAACAGAGAGCCGGTGGCAGGAGCTGGGCACAATGGGCAGGGTGAATAAACAGGCAGCCGGCGTGTTTCAGCAGCGTGTCTGATTTGTTCCTCTCTTCCGAATGGTTTAGCTGGGGCCCACAATTTGAAATAAACTTTCCTTTTGTTTTTTAAACAGTTCAGTGCCCAGGAGAGCATCAAATAGCTTTGGTTTCAAATCAAAATGAGATTGCAGTGGTTGTGTTGTCATCGTACCCGTTCCGCTGCTGTGGTCTTTGGGAGGAGGAGGCGTCTTTGGGGAGCGGGTCCAGCTAGGCTCGTTGCTATGGCAAAGTCTCTGCTGATGCCTGCTCTCTGCCTGTAATTGCTATTCAGCAGCTGTTTCCAGTGGTCGTCTGGAGGAACTTGCACAAGTTATGGACATGAAAATCCATCTCTGTGCGTTGGCCTTGGCTGGAACTGAGCTTTGACAAGAGAGATGCATTAGCTGCTGAAGTGACCAGTAATTAGGTTGGTTGAAGTGTACTTTGCCGAAAGTTAAGTCTGGGAGAGGAGGGTGGAGGGGGAAGTGGCAACTTTAAAATCAATATTGCAAATGCAATGCAAAAGAGTATAATTAGCATGTTTTGCAGGGCCTATTAATTCCTCTGAAATGCTGTTTATTAGGCAGAAGAACTTGGGAGCCCATCAGTGGATTAAACAGGTTCTGTAATGAAATGTAAATGGTGTAATTGGGCTTGTTCTGAAAGTATTTATTCTTCACCTGTGACCCGCTTGATTGCGGTTTGACAACACGAAGGAGTGTGCATCTCTTCGTTAATGACAGCTAATTCCCTGGAGCTAATGGAGTGGGACGCCCAGGCGCATGGTGCTGGGAACGGCAGGTCGTGCCTGGAGCTCCGCAGTGATTGGCACCAATCCGAGCACAATGTAACTTTAATTACAGTAATTCCAAATCTAAAGCAAGCATTTAGCTGCTGGAGAGAGGCTCTTAATTTTGCAAATAGATGCCTTATAATGGGCTGACCTTTTATTAGACAAATATTGGGATGGGTGGGAATGCTGTCCTCCAAGATACAGGTAACGTTATTGGCACCCATTAGCTCAGTGAAAATCGCGGAGGCATGTTCCTCTGCCAGGTTAGCCATATGGATTTCTTTTAATGAGCAACGTAGTGGAACAAGGAGGGGAATGTGGCTGCTCTCTGTTGTTTAAATGCAGTCCTTGCATCAAGGCAGGAAATTCATCTGCTGCTCCTCTGCCTTACGTGTGAGCTTTTGTCAGTGTAGACCACTGGGGTTTTAATTTTGTTGTTGTTGCTGTTGTTTTCCTTTTTCTGCAAACCCTCTTTATCCAAACTGTGCAGTGCTAAATATCTCCAGGCACACAGAAAAGGTCATGCTGCTCTCTTGAAGCTAAGCACTCAGGTTTGTCTGGCACTGTGGTGTCCTGCCTTGAGTGCCACCACTGGTGCTCGTTCCGCTCCCTCTTCCGTAGGTTTGTGATGTATCGGCTCGGGCACAGCCTGCCTTCACTCTGCACTCTCTGGTCCAGACTGGCTGTCCCTCTGGGAGCAGAAGATGGAGGGCTGTGCTGGGACGGAGGGCTGCAGAGCACACAACAGTAGGGACCAGCAGTCCCCCAGCTTTTCCCAAATCCATTAAGCCTTGCAGCCTCCGACCTTGCCTCGTGTTAGCTGTCTCTCTCTTAAGCAGGGGTCTTGTTAGAGCTGAAATGAACCCAGGCAGGAAAGCTTTCATCCAGGAAATGTCCACGTCTGTGTGCATGGATTTGGAATAGGTCCCCATGGGAGTGCTGTGGGCTGTTGTCTTTAACATTTGGAGCCATATGCAATACAATTTCTGCTAGCAATGCCTTTCTTTTCCATTTCATTTTCTTCCTCCCTTGCTTCTCTATATGAGCTGAGAGCCAGAGAGGTAGGAGTCTACCACGGGTCTCTACATGGCTGATCTTGGGTTTCTCCCCTGGGTCCAGACGTGCTGCTCATGGTGACCATGGAGAGGGCAGGGTGGAACACAGCTGTGTGCAGGGTGTGGGACAGCACCACTGTAGATGTGTGACCACCATCTGAACAAATAATTGAGAATCATTGGATGGAGAATACGTGAAGGATGTGAGAGAGAACTGGAGATGGTGAGGTTTTGATGCTGCTGTGGAGTGGCAGCCAACGTGAGGCAGTTGTCTGAAACCAGTCCAGCAGAGGGATGAGAACAGTGGCAAACAGGAGGGAGCATCCTTGCGAGGCCAGGCGTGGTGCTCCTTCCCAGCAGATGGCTTTCTGTGCACACTGCCTAATCCCAGCAGAAATCGCACCTTCTCTGGATGAGCTCACGCAGCCTCTTTTTGCATTGGATTTGTGCTTTGTGGAGTCAGTCCACTGGCACATACCCAGAGCAGAGGCAGAGCAGCCTCTGGCTGCACCATGGTTGTGGTGAGCAGGTTCTTTTGGCCAGTTCTCCAGCTTCTCATCTGGGAGATGCAGCTCTGATGGGAATCTTACTGGGAAAGCGATATATGGGGGCAAAGAGATTCCCTTGTCAGAAAAAGCAGCAATAACTCTGGTCATTGTTAGAAAAGTCAAAAACTTTCAGGTTTACCGTCCTGATTTTCCTAGCCTTTGCTAGTGTGCCAGTCCACATCCTCATGACATTTCCACTGGCTCCTAAATCTTCAAGGCTGGTTGGACTCTCAGCCCTTTCTTCTTGAGTCTGCTCTCAGCCAACACTCACCAAAGCCTTCAGCACGCAAAGTATTTTCTGAAATAGTTTTTAACAGGCAGCCCTAGACCACAGGCAAACACAGGGCAGGTTGTATGTAGCCTGTAATGCTGACAGTAAACCCAAGGTAGAAAAATTGTCTGTCTCTGCTATAGAAGCACAGTTCTTGGAGTCATTTAATCTTGCAGCTTTCAGGTGCCAGTAAAGCCCACTCTGGCTTTCTAAATTCAGCTCCTTTTGAACACACTAGTATTTACCTGAGCTATAAGCATAGCAAGTGTTCAGGTGACTGGTGTAGACGATAGAGTTGCCTAAGAGACAATCATACGTGTTGATTTTCTCAGTGACACGTGACTTTGCTGGGCGCTGCTGGGGTGCAGACCACATTGCTGACAGCCCAGGAGTGCTACCACCACCTCTTTCCACACAGCAACGGGAAAGGGGGGAGATGTTGTATCTTCACAGCAGTTGGATGAGAACTGGGAAGTTTTAATATCAGCCAGTCCAACATGAAGTGCTGCGAGCAGGATGGGCAGATTCCAGCTTGGCATGGAGAACCTTGGATCCAGAGGGAAACTAGATCTTGTTAACACAGCCATGTGCCCTAGAGGTTGCTTGGAAGAAGCTTCAGGCTCCTTATCCTTTCCATTTCTCCACCTGTTTGTTCTCTTTGGAGTCCATAGAATCACTCATAGCTTTTTTCCCCTTCAGTTTCCTATTTTACATCCAAATAAAGGAACCTCCTCACGGCACGTGTTACAGGCACACACAGAGCTGTATCAAATAGCTCTGAGCCTGAGCAGAGGAGCAGCCGAGTCCTTTATCTCTGCAAGCTCATCCTGCTCGTCCCTTCAGCCCCATTCATCTCCTTTTGAGGGATTTTTTTCTATTATCAGCCTGAAGGCTTCTCAAGGAAGGGACTCTGCCTCTGTCATGTCTCCACAAATACCTGTTGTGATTTGGGCACTAAATAAATAATAAACAACCGGACCAGGAAGCCATCGACCAGATTGATGCTGCTATAAACAAACAAGGCTTTTGGCTGGGGAGAGGCAGCAGGTTTCTCGGGCGGTTTGTGCTCAGGGTGAGTGGCAGCTCACGGTCATTAATACAGGACTTTGATCTCTGAAGGAAGAGATTATTCCCCCATGTCCTTTTGGCGTGAGGAGCCGGCGATAGACTGACAGCAGTAAAACATGGCCATTTGAGAGGCTCCCTTAGCATTTGACTGGGATTAGGTCTCCGTGAGGGGCCGTTAGAAAGAAAGAAATGATGGAACGGCGGGTTATGTGGCCACTGTGACTCATTAATATAAGGAAATTTATGTCCAGACTACTCTCACAACTGGTCCGAACCAACTCTTAGGAGCTGAATTCTTTCTTCTCCTGGTACTGCTATTGCCTGAAGGCCTCTTTGGGAGATGCAATGGTTTTTTGAATGGCCTCCTGCATTTACTCTGACTCTTGGCTCCATTCACAGAGTCCTGGTTGTGCCACCAGCATGGACTTCAGGTTCATCTAAACCTCAGCTGTTCTCCCTCTCCACAGCCTCTTCTGCAAGTGGCGGCTCCATGGCAGAACAGCCAGTTACATGACGTGGTTGCACAGACCTCTGTATCTGGCAGCCTCTGGTCTCACTGGGGCTGGGCTTTGGGTTCTTTCCCGGGTTGTCTTTGTGAAGTTGTCAGAGCATCAAGACAGCTGCTGGGAGGCGATGATGGAGAAGCTCGTGTTATTGAATTTCAACCCCTCTACCAATAAATCATAACCCAAACTGATGGGAAAAATTGTCTTTTGCCAGCGTGGCATGGCCAGAATACAAGTCAATAGAGAGATGACTTTTTCACCCAGAGGTCCCCAGGCCAGGCCTGGATTCTGGCCAGAAGTGACAGAAAATCGTTGACACTGAGCGGTGTTTTTTTCTCTCTGGGAAGGGCTTTTGCCCTTTATCTGGTTCCTATTAGGCAGCAGGTACATGGACAAAACAGGAGCAATTCCAGCCGTGTGTCCTCCTGCCAGCAGCCCAGGATTCACCACGTTGATCTTCATTATGTGAAGAGGAGAGGACTTGAGCCTGCCCTATGCACAGGACACTGAGGCATGTCACCCCTCACAGCACAGCTGAGCATGGCTCAGGATTCACCATGTTGATCTTCATTATGTGAAGAGGAGAGGACTTGAGCCTGCCCTATGCACAGGACACTGAGGCACGTCACCCCTCACAGCACAGCTGAGCATGGCTCTTCTCCTGTCTCACCATGCTGCTTCTGGGATAGCTCGTTCTTGCTGCTAACTCCTTCCCTTCAGCCCTTAAGTCACTTCTCATTAAAGCACCCGCGTGGACCAGGAGGAAGCAGGGTGTGTACTGAGCATTAGTGTGGTCATGGCTAGTGTGGGGAGAAAGCTCGTGAGTAATTGCTGGGGAGAATGCTGCAGAGAGCAGCCTTCATGTTCTGCCTCACAGATGAGCCAAGCAGTGTTTGAAACCCACCTTCTCTCCAGTGCTGCTGGGAGCGGTGTGTGAAGTGTTGAGTTACTGGTTGGGGGAGATGGTACCAAAAGAGAAAAAACCCAAATGGCAGGGTTTTTGTTCTCTGAATTCATCCTCTTCTGTCTGCTGCTGAGGGTGTTTCCCCTGAGCCTTTTCTCCCAGGTTTGCCTCATTCACAGAAATCAGACTGGGATAACAGGGAAACCAGTATGAGCCCTTCCCAGCCCACTCAGCCTTATTGCTGTGTCACAGCTGCTCTCTCCTTCACCTGGACCTCACTGCTGAGGGATTTAATGTCATGAAATGACCCAGGTCCTCATGAACATTTGCTGGTTAGTGGATTTCCTCACTGCTTCTCCCCCAGACATGCACTGCGATGCTGACTGTTCCTCCCACCCCTTCTCTGCCACGGCTTCACGCTCACTCACAGCTGGCACAGCACTGCTCAGCACCAACACAGGCATCAGAAAACCAGTCAAATTAAAGCAAATCAAAATCAGCAGCGTTCCAGTTCACAGAGAGGAGATGATCAATGATGAATGAAGTCAACTAGTGGTTAGTGCAACTCAGAATGAGATACTTCTTGAGAAGAAACATTTCTTGTGATGGTGAAGTAGCGTGGGTATGGAAGAATCAGTCTTGAGGCAGCAGCACAGCTGTTCCCACCTTCTTTCCTCAGCAGATGACTCCCAGAAAGATGATACTGCTTAGAGATCCCACTGGTAGCAAAGTAGTTTTGCCCTGGAGTTGTGCTGCTTCTTGTTTGTGCTTACAGGGATGCTTGGAGGACAGATTCCTTCATGTCTAAACAAGCAAGAAGCGTGGCAGGGCTGAGCAGTTGGACAGGAGCATTGCGAAGGGCTGGAAAAGGAGAAGAGGAGGTGCTGTGTCTGGGTTTGGAGTGTTTCACACAGGAGATTGGTTCAGATAACCTCACAGGGCTGAGAACCGAAAAACACTTCACTGACGGAGCAGACAACCAGCCCTTCCTCAGAGCAGGATTTGAGAAGTGGTATCTTGTGGTGTGCAGAGGAAAGCACCAGCCCTGTGAGTCCTCCCACAGAGAAGATGTGAAGCAATGGGAGGAAGGGATTGGAGAAAGGAGTGTTCAAAGCACGTTGGCAGAGAAGAGAGTGAAGAGAAGGCATGTGTATGAGAGAAGCGGGAGGAAAGGTGATCCAAGAGTTCCCGTTAGCTTCAAAGGAAGAGATGAGTGTGTAACTGATTTGCCACACAGGCAGGAAGGAGTTAATCAGCCTTGGGAAGAGAGAAGAGCTAGCAGAGGGCCTTAGAGAAGAAACAAACACTTGCTTAGACAGCAGTCTCTGGACAAAAAACATTGTGGCTCCTTCTGGGTCTTCAGCAGAGTCATAGAATCATTAGGGATTGGAAGGGACCTCGAAAGATCATCTAGTCCAATCCCCCTGCCACAGCAGGATCTGCTAGACCAAGTCGCACAGGAAAAACATCCAGGTGGGTTTTAAACGTCTCCAGTGAAGGAGACTCCACAACCCCCCTGGGCAGCCCCTTCCAGTGCTCTGTC
>JAOXOE010029670.1:0-14139 GCA_028565055.1 Phoeniculus purpureus
TCACTTATTAACTTACGGAAAGATCACATAAATTGATATTGTATAGTGTATAGTATATACTCTCAACTCTATGCTTCGTTAGTACTTGTCACCCGCGTAAGTTTCTAACTTGTTTTAAAGCTCAAGCTCATGTCATACTAGTTCTAATCCCAATTTTTTTGCATGATTTTGAAATAACTCACACAAATACATAAATAAAATTTTTAATCTTAATTTATAACCTTTACGAACTTTATAAAAAAAGATCTCCATTTTCAGTTTTAACACTAAATGCCACCTCTTTTCGGAGTGCTTATCCCAATATTAATGGTGTTAGAAAACAGAGCACAACCCAAGCATTTTATGTAAAAAGTCCAGGCTGGCCAGAAACCAAGGTCAACTGGGGCATGACCTCATAGATAAGAAGGTGGAGCACAGCAAGCTGCCTGAAGCAGTCAAATCCCAGGTCAAGAAGGGCTCTGAGCACAGGAGAGCCTCCCAGGTCTTTCACAGGGGCTATCAGATGGTCAAGCACAGCCCTCGAGTTCAGCATTTGTCTAATGCCATTGGGCTTTCCTCAAGCTAACCAAGCATGCAGTGATCACTCACCTTCCACGCAAAAGCTCTGATACCTGGATCACAGAGGTAAAGCAGACACATAGTGTTGGAGAGCTGCAGAGATTTGCTGTACCTATAAGACAGGCACCCCAGAAAGTGAGACACTGTGACTCACGTTAACAAGCCATTTGCTTTCTTCTAAAACTCTGTTTACTCTGCTCCAATACAAGAACAGGAAGGTATCGCAGGGTCTGTTAAGAGGAATGCCCATCAGTCCTGACACTGAGCAGCAATTCATTGACATCAGCAAGTGCCACAGTCTGGACAAGCTCAAATCCCTGGTTTTGACTGTCAGTCAATCAACATTGCTCACTTAACTTACTGAAAAATCAGGTTGTACATTGTTCCAGGTGTTCAAGAGACAGCCATGAAGCCTGGACCATTGGTAGCAGAATTTACTAGAGACTTCCTGAGTAAGGACTGGCCCTTAGCCTCACCGGCCAAGGCAGCACAAAATACTCAACTACTAAAGCAGAAATGCTTCCCACTCATTTCACAAGTTGTAAAATCTGACCCCTCCATCCATAAACATTCCAGGCTACCCCAGAACAATCCAGCTACTAAGAAATCTTGGTTGCTGTCTTCTGTCAACTATTTAAGAAAATAAAACCAGAAGCCCCCACACCCTCCACAATTCTATGAACCCATTTACATAAGAGGTGACGTGAGAGATATGTCTGAGCTGATGCTCCTCAAGACAGGTGCTGATGACTCAACACCCCACAGCAACAGTTATCACTGCATGGACCTGGCACACCAGCAGTTCTGCCCCAAGTCTGCTGGTTCCAGGAACTCTCCCTTCTGATCTGAGCCCAACTCGGTATGGATGAGGGTAGGAGAGACCTACTGTTAACCTTCATCCTTACTGTCTCCATTTTTGCCTCATTAGGTTTGCTAAAGCTGTTTCATTAACAGTTATCAACAACTAGAGGTGCGTAAGTGCTTACTCATACCATTTACCTGTGGACTCCAACCTTTAACAGCCCTTTTACACAATCACACAGTACAGCTTCCTATTTTGACAGAAACGAGATTTGCTACTAAGAACATACACACAGCTGCTAACTTACTGCTCTCTAGAGCTCAACATGGCCCTAGAGAAGCAAAATCTTTTAAGCGAAACCTGCTTAAATCAGGAGTCTGTAACAAGTGTGCTTCAGCCTAAATGAATGACTACAGCTTTTGGGTAGGATGAATTACTCATCCAACTCTGGTGAATAACAGAGGGATGAGTTTGGGATAGCAATTCAGAAATTGCACTTACTTTAAGAAAAGATACAACACTAATTTTAGTTTGTATAGTGCCTGCTCACTCTGGAAGTGCTTTATAAAAGCTATTTTAATTATCTCCAGAAGTGCCTTCACATAAGAGTTCACTCCCCATCTTCTTACTCTGCTCTAAGTTCTCTGAAGGGATTGCTTCTCTTAGAGAAAAGCTTTTCTCTGATGCCTTGCTGTGAAAACACAAGCCGTTGACCTTTTGGTGTTTGCTATTAACAGTATCGATCACACAAATGATGCTCTAAGTATGGCAATTGAGTGATAGAAAAGGAGGGTTATTATGTGTGTTGATTTTTTCTAATGCATTTGGAAAGGAGTATGACTTCAGGACAAAATTAAGGTAAACCTCCCTCTACAAAACTTTTTTCCTAATGCCTGTTACTTGCAGCTGCAAAGTTACCAGAGTGACTTCAGCCAGCTTTCAGGACACATCTCCTACCACCACACAGCCCAGCACAACTTAGCCTCCTCCTGGTTACCAAGGCTTGGATTTTATATTACCCAGTGCCACGAAAATAAGTATCAGCTGCATCTAGCAGCTCATGCCTGTAACAGGCACCAAGAGGCTGTGGGAGAGCCTGCGCTGCAAGACCCCACAGTTTGATGCGTTCCTGTTAGGAACTGCTATAGTGCCACAAAACAAGCCAGCGTGTATGATTAAGAAATGAGAAAAATCGTGCAAACCCCATAAAGGCAGCTGCTAGTACAAATTAACTCACTTTCACCCTGCCTTTGCGAAACTACACTGTTCCATCCTCTGCACCTTGGAGCCTTCTGCTGACAGTTTAGTACAGTGAGTTAACAGCACAGCTATCCACTCACAAACCACAATGCTCTGGCTGCTGAACTGTCTTCCTCCCCTCTTTTTTTTTAAGTGTTAAGTTTAATAAAACATTGTCCAAACATGCACATGTACTGAATTAGTAATTTACTCACTGAAAAACTCCCAGGGTGTCTTTCAGAACCCCTTCCTGCATGAGCCCTGACGTATCATGCTAATGAACGTGTAAATTAGTAATTACACTCTCAGAAATACTGTGATTCATTTCAAGCCTGCTTGTGCAGGCCACAAAACCCTTCCTTTTGCAGCTATCAGCAAAGCACAGGACTTACCACCACTTCAGCAAAGGCCTTGAACAGCCCGAGGTCACTCAGTACTGTGAAGTTGATGAAAGAAGTGCAGTATTGGTTTTTTGCAGTAAAAGCAGAATTATGAAGTGTTTTCAAAAAAGCTGCATTGTACCCAACACATCCACTTGAAAGGCTGAGAGGCAGAGCTGTGCAGCTCAAAGGCACCGTTACTTACTTCATCATTTCCAAGTGATTCTAGAAATCTGGACTTTCACACTTACTGCCAGCGTCTCCTCACCAGTGTAACTCATGCAGAGGCATTGAGACATCATGCAGATCTGGCAACACATGTGCTCCCCAGCAGAACTCTGCTGATGCTATCAGAACACAGCTCTACCTTTGTTCTCCATTTCCTTGTTGCATTTCAGAGATGTCTTTGTGGTTTAATGAACTGAAACCAGACTCAGCTTCACTATGCGCTCTGAGAACAGTTCAGACTCTTGGTGCCATTTCCAGAGATCTCTTGGATGCAGGATCCAACCCACTTATCTAACTCATTTGCTTCAAGGGCCACAACTTTGGCAGCTCCCTAAGAACAGAGTTTTTGCAAATGCATTTTAAGCAAAAAAAAAACCAACCTACATTAAGTCATGAATTACTGTTCCACCTCAAGGCAGCTGACAGAAGCATGAAGGCACTATCCTACTCTCCAACTCTCAGCTGCAATGAAGCTGATATCCAGCACCAGATGCACTCAAGGCCCTTCTGCCTGTATGTGTGAACACTTTGGGACCCCAGACTACATTTTTATGAATCACAGACTGATGGAGGTTGGAAGGGATCCAGAGATCTAGTCCAACCCTTCTGACCGAGCAGGTTTGCCTGGAGCAGACCCCACAGGGACACATGCAGGTAAGGTCGGAATGTCTCCAGTGACTCCACAACCTCTCTAGGCAGTCTGGGCCAGGGCTCTGTCACCTTCAACATAAATTTTTTTTTTCCTTATGTTCAGACAGAACCTCCTGTGTTTCAGTCTGTGCCCAGTGCCTCTTATCCTGTCACTAGACACTACCAGAAGTCCTTGGTCCCACCCTCCCAACACTCATCCTTTAGATAGTTATAAGCACAAATGAGATCTGCCCTCTGTCTCCTCCTCTCCAGCATGCACAACCTCAGCTCACTCAGCCTCTCCTCATAAGGAAGATGCTCCAGCCCCCTGAGCATCTCAGTAGCTCCCACAGAATCATACAACATTGCAAGGGACCTCCGATCCCCTTGCCACAGCAGGATCACCTACACCAAGTCACACAGAACACATCCAGGTGGGTTTTAAACATCTCCAGAGAAGGGGACTCCACAACCCCTCTGGGCAGCCTGTTCCAGTGCTCTGTCACCCTCACCGTGAAGAAGTTCCTTCTCATATCGCTGTGGAACCTCCTATGTTCCAGCTTACAACCATTGCCCCTTGTCCTATCATTAGACAACACTGAGAAAACTCTGATTCCATCCTCCTGGCACCCACCCATTATGTATTTATAAATATTAAAGAGGCCACCCCTCAGGCTCCTCTTCTCCAAGCTAAAGAGACCCAGCTCCCTCAGCCTTTCCTCATCACAGAGGTGTTCCACTTCCTTCATCACCTTGGTTGCCCTGTGCTGGACTCTTTCCAGCAGCTCCATGTCCTTCTTGAACTGAGTGGCCCAGATCTGGACACAATGTTCCAGATGTGATCTCACCATGGCAGAGTAGAGGGGAAGAAGAACCTCTCTTGATCTGCTAACCACCCCCCTGCTGATCACCCCAGGATGCTATCGGGCCTCTTGCTATTGGCCACAAGGACACACACTGCTGGCTCATGGTCATCCTGCTGTCCACCAGGACCCTCAGGTCCCTTTCTCTTACACTGCTCTCCAACAGGTCAGTCCCCAACCTATATCAGTACCTGGGGTTGTTCTTGACCAGATGCAAGACTCTACACTTGCCCTTGTTATAGTTCATTCAATTTCTCCCTGCCCAGCTCTCTAGCCTGTCCAGGTCCCACTGAATGGCAGCACAGCCTGCTGGAATTCCAGCCACTTCTCCCAGCTTTGTGTCATCAGCAAACTTGCTGACAGTGCACTCTAATCCCTCACCCAAGTCAGTAACAGTATTGGTCCCAGTACGGACCCTTGGGGGACTCCACTAGATACAGGGCTCCAACTAGACTCTGTCCCATTGACCACTACTCTCTGGCTTCTAGCCTGCAGCCAGCCCACAATCCACCTCACTACCCAATCATCCAGATCATGCTGCCTCAGTTTGGCTGTGAGGATGCTGTGGGAGACTGTCAGATGCTTTGCTGAAGTCAAGATAGACCACATCCACTGCTTTGCCATCATCTATCCACCTGGTTATGTCTTCATGAAAGGCTATCAGGTAGGTCAAGCATGACTTCCCTTTGGTGAAGCCATGCTGACTACCCCTAATGACCCTGTTGTCCTTGCTGTGCTTAGAGACAGCATCAAGCATAAATTGTTCCATCACCTTTCTTGGGATGGAGGTGAGGCTGAGCGGTCTACAGTTACTTGGGTTCTCCATCTTACCCTTTTTGAAGATTAAGAGACATTTCCTGTCTTCCAGTTCCCAGGCACCTCTTCCAATTCCCCATGACTTAGCAAAGGTGATGAGTGTGTAAGCCTAGAACTGGACACAGGATTCCAGATGTGGCCTCACCAGAGTAGAGTAGAGAGAGTGAAGAATCAACCTCAACCTAACAGCCTCACTCTTCTGAAGGCACCCCAAGAATCTAAACATCAGCCAAGGTCTAAAGATGACCTCAGGCTGTGTCAAACATGCTACAGACAGCCAGAAGCAACAATCTGATCTCCGGAACAGGATAAAGAGATCATCTTACCTGTCAATAGCGCCTGCTACACAAGTCATCAGGCACCTTTTTCAATACCTAAGGGATCTTATTTCTTAAATCTTGTACAGGCAGGTTCAGTTAACAAGGCTTCAGGTTTAATGCTGACCTTTGACTAACTAGCTCAAGTGTCTGGAGCCTGATTCTTTCTAAACCAGTAACTCTTAAATCGACTTAATCCAGTCCAGCAGCCCTTACTCCGCTGTTCACAGAAACATAGCAAGCACAGAACATTAATCTTAGAAACCTACTGGAGGGATAAAATAATCAGTGAGCTGGCAAAAGCAAAAGGCAGCTTTCAGTGCAGTGCCATTACAAACCACGGTCTTGCTGAAGACAAGCACAATGGCAATCTTCAGGACTCCACCACCCTAGGAAGGCTGGTCATGTGCTCATGACTTCCCACTTGATTTACTGTGGTTTAGCTGCTGAAAAAGACTTAGCAACACATTATTTCCTCAAACAAGTAGTTGCTAAAATAATGATACACAGACAAGAAGAGTAGAAGTATCCAAAGCAAACTGTTTGACATCAATATTCTATGTATCCCCCTACAGCACAGGGGTCCGGCTGATGGCAGTGTCACTCCAGGGACTTAAAACTTCCATTTGACATTACAACCACAGTCACTAGTGTTCCCGCATCAGACAGTTCTGAGCTCCTGTCCACCACTTTCTAAACCACTACAAATACAAAATTGTCAGTTTGGGCATTATCAGAAGCACAGAAATAACTTAAACTCTTCCAGAAAAGTCTGAAACCTCACATCTCTAAAGAGAGATGTTTTACAATTGCAGTGTTTGGTTCTGTCCTTTCCCTCCACCTTCTCCCTTTGTCAGGTGTTCTTGAGGATGTGTCACTTCAAACAAACCTGAGACACCTAGAAGGGAGCAGCTGTCCCTTCTCTTATGAAGATGCTGGGGCAGGAGCTCTGGGACCCCAGCCACAAGGTACAAATCACTTCCCTTTCCTCTATTTAAGCAAATCAAGGCTTGCACAAACAGGACCGGCCCAAACCAACCACAGAACACAGTTCACCGTAAGAGAACACTTCCCTGCTGTTTTGGGTGAAGTAACTTTAATAAGGCAGGTCGGGAAAACGTCCCAAAGCCTTACTATTTTGGACACATATTAGGGAGCCGGGGGTGCATTTGTGGAACGAAAATCCTCACTAAAATTACTTACAAAAAGATGTTCAGAAAAATGCTTATGTCTTCAGGATGAGAAGGCAAGGCCTGAAGCTGCCAGGGGAAGGTTAGGTTGGATGTTAGGAAGCTAGGAAGCCCTTGCTCACGGAAACGGTGATCAGACACTGGAATGGACTGCCCAGGACAGTGGTGGAGTCCCCATCCGTGGAGGTGTTTAAGGACAGACTGTTGGCCTTAGTGCCCTGGTCTGGCCCATGTGGTGATGTTAGGTCATGGGCTGGGCTGGATGAGCTCAGAGGGCTTTTCCAGACTCAATCATTCTGTGATTCAGTGATCATTTTGCACAATGGCCCAACACACAACTAGACTATGGCCAACACAATGTTTCATCAAGCACTAGCAGGAAATGAGAAAAAGCAGTTGAAGCTTTGCTGCAGAGTAGCCTTTTCCTACTTCACCTTTGCCCCATCAGACTATTTCTCCTGGTGTCCTGGGATGCTGGTAGGAGCACAAGAGCAGTTGGTACAGCCCTCAGACAGACATGTGTGGGAACTGCCTCACTGCTGAGTGACAACCTCATACTTTCACAAGAGACATGAGGCCAGAGATTACTTTGTTGTTCTCTTTCTTCCTATTTACTTTCACATTTACAAGAAGAAAGCCAAGAAATTGTAGAAAATTTAGTCTTCTCTCTGTAAGCAAAGGAACTGGGCAATAATTTGGGGAAGAATGACACTACAGTGTAGCTCTCTCTACTTGCATCCCTGCCAGACCTTGACACACTGTTCTTTCACCGCAGCCACTGCTCTAGGAAAATAACCACTGAGACAAACTTCAACTCCAGCATAGAAGAAATCTTTTCTGTTTTGATGCACTGAAGCAGGACAGAACTGACCAAACACAACACAGATTTTTCAGACAAAATTATGCTTCACAAGGAAAAAAAAACCCTCAAACACACCTACTTCTAAAAGGCTGCGGTATCCTCTGGATCCAACACTGACTTGAGCATCCTGACAAGCCTGTATGAAAAACAGATGAATATGCTCCTTTCCCAAAACAGGGGACAAGATGACCCCTTCAGAAGAAATTCATGCTGCAGTTAAAGCCCTAATAAATAAAATAAGTCAGACTGATAAATATACAGATTTCCAGACCCAGCCACAAACTGGGAGATGCTGAAACAAATAAAAGATAATTTGAAGCATGAAAGTGGGGAAATGGCAAGAGAAAGGTAGTGATGGGCATGATCCCACTGGAGAAGGGTTAAATAGAAATCAGGACAAAGCAAGCAGATGAATACATCTATGTAGATAATACAGCTGGGAAAAATGTCACTTCACCACAGAAGTACCTTTGATCTTCAGCCCAAACTTCCAGAGACCCACTTCATTCCTTCCCACAGAAATAAACCCCAGGGGCTCCTGGGTGAGCCAACAACTTCTTGAATACCACTATCAGTAGGAGGAAAACAACAATACTGTTCATTTTAGTCTGACAAAGCAAAGCTGGCAAACATCTTTTCTTCTCGAGTAGAAAATTGCTATGTTAACACCTGGATGCAGCAGTGACCCAAACACAGTTACTAACAGGAAATATCTGCTGACTGATGAAGGATAACTAACAATGTGGAAGGGGTTTGGGATGTTTTCCTACCAGTCTCTACACTTAAAGTTGCATGTATCAATATTCATTAAGAAAGGCATAGCAGCTCCTGCCCCCCCCAATAACATACAGTGAATTACCAATTCTAAAACATTCCTTGGAGCTTTGAAGGGATCTACACACTCAGCGATCTCTTTGGGGTACGACACCCCACACCACCAGTGTAGCAGCACATGGCAGGTTTTAATGCTTTTCTACTAAAATAACCCTACCAGCCAATACTTGCCCATTGGCTGCATCATCTCCAGATGGTCTAAAAGGCAAAATTATTGAGCCTCAAGGTCTACTAAAACAGCTTGAGAAGAACATGACATATGTAGTGATTATAGGTGCTGAAAGGTAGTATGTAAAAGCACTCTGCTAAATTAGCTCTTTTCTTCAGAGACAAGGTTTTCATTCAGCAGGAAGCACCCTTCACAGCCACACCTGAGACCAGTCTTCCTGCTGCAAACTCCATCCAGGAGATGTGCACAGGTTCAGCTGGGGCCACAGCGGGCAGACTCAGCTGCCAAGGATGTCGCAACAGAGCTGTCCATCAGCCATGCACCACATCATGCCACACTCCTACTTTGCTGCAGAACCAGCAAAATGTGAAACAGGTCACCAGCACTCAGCTGCAGCTCCCATTTAATGATTTACTGAAGTGGGGATAATAAAGGGGGACAGAAAGTTACATGACTTCAAGGGCAGACATTGGAGACAAGGCTAGAGCTATAAGTTCCTATTCTCTTGTTATCTACTCTAGAGTGAGGAAGAATGTTTTTTAAAAAATAAAAGTAAACTCTTTTATGTCTTGTAAGGGATAATACAGAAAGCTCACAGAACTTGACCACAGCAGCCTAGTCTGACATTACGAGCAAGCCAGCAGTGCAGGAGCAGGTGCTGCTACACGCAGGGACTGCATGCTCCAGCTCCCTCTTGGTCTCAGTAACCTCCCACTAAGCAGAAGCCACCTCCTTGCCATATGGGAGCTCTCCCTGCCTGCCACAGCACAGGGACAGCATCTTGTTTTTCTCCAGTTTCTGTTATGGAAGACATCCCAACAGCAAATATGCTTTGGGACCTGGGAACAGAAGCCCAAACAGATTTAAGTGTCTCGAAGATGGAACAGCCAGTAAGAAGGCTTTTGCAAAAGGAAGAAAATCCTGCTTCCTTCTGCCACATCACCATCCTCAGCTACCTGCACAGCGGACATTAGTAGTGGTCCCAAGAATACAGGGGCAGCCACAGCCCACAGACCTGATCCCACCTTAGGGCTACCAGCTCAGCTACAGCAACACACACAATGAGCTTGAGCTATTTTGGTAGTTCATCTGCAAGCTCCGCAGCAATCAAAAGCAACAGAGTAACTTATGGCTCATCAGCAGTACCTGGCTAGATTCACTGCAATCCATCCTAATGGAAGGTTTAAACCATCATCGGGTCTCCCAGGGAAGCTTTAAACATAATGACAGCCCTTCATGCTAAAAAAAAACATTGGAACGTGATAAGAGGCTATAAAATAAAAGCTATAGCAGAAAATATAGAAAGATCCAAACTACACACACCCACTGCCTCCTTACACTTCTGCAAGCTATAGCCGTTTCACACATAACAGGGACACGAGCATCTTTGGATCTGCTGCTGCTACTTCTATTGTCTGCTTCTCACGCTGCTGTGCATTTGAGGCCTAACAATAAGCTGAAAGCAGCGTGACTCGTAACTAAACGAAATGTGCTGGACAATCTTGTCTGCAGTCAGTTCTCCAAATGAAGGGCTGGTTTAATATGACAACTTTAAATCTGATACCAAACACAAGAGCATTTCGTGCAAGAAATCCCTTTTCCTCAGTTGCTAGCAGGACACAGAATGCACACAGTTGAAGGACACATTGCTAGGAGGTAATCACCTGACTTCCAATCTCACATGGGAGTTGAGAATGCACTTGCCAGGTGACTAGTTTGGCTCAGGAGATCAGAGCTGAGCTCTGCCTGCCTCAGAGATGCATTATCTTTACTAGTGCAAGAAGAAAAAAAGGTGACAGGATGACCTATAGGACAAATGCAGGGCTAACCTGGAAACAAAACACAAACACATTCAAAGGACTAGTTCCACAAATAATTTTAAGCTGTTTGCAGAAACCATCTAGAACACTGGGTCCAGTTCCGGGCCCCTCAGCTCAAGAACTACACAGAACTGCTGGAGAGAGCCCAGCGCAGAGCCACAAAGGTGATGGAATGGAACATCTCCCTGATGAGGAAAGGCTGAGGGAGCTGGGTCTCTTAAGCTTGGAGAAAAAGAAACTGAGGGGTGACCCCATTAATGTTTATAAATATGGAAAGGGTAGGTGTCAGGCAGATGGAGCCAGGCTCTGCTCAGTGGCATCCAATGATAGCACTAAAGGCAATGGATGTAAGCTGGAACATAGGAGGTTCCACATAAATATAAGGAACTTCTTCCCAGTGAGGGTGACAGAGCACTGGACAGACTGCCCAAGGGGGATTGTGGAATCTCCTTCTCCGGATATGTTTAAAACCCACCCGGACATGTTCCTCTGTGACTTGATCCAGGGGATCCTGCCGTAGCAGGGGAATTGGACTGGATGATCTCTTGAGGTCACTTCCAAACCCTAATATTCTGTGACTCTGTGATCCTGAAAGCTGACTGTGAAACCATATTAACACTTTGTGGTCTCTGAAAGACAAGCTGGAGACAGTTACTCTGTGTTTAGAGATTAACTCCACAAAAATCTGTGTTTACAGGATTCTATATTCTCTACAAAGACAGCACAACACCTTCAGCGCTGACACCCCTTTTCACAGGAGCCACTCACTAGATGTTGCACAAGTTATTCAGCAGACAGGCAACATACTCTAGTGATCTGACATGCCACAAGCACCTTACAACCACCACACAGAGTAGAACAGCCAGCAAGCTTGACGCAGCAGAGCTGCTCTTTATGAATACCTCAGAAAGCTGAAGAATAATTTTAGTGTCCTGTGAAACCAGATAGCTTTTTAATGGCCGTGTAAAATTGAGCCGGTGGCACTTAAGTGCACAGAACCGGCACATGTTCTACAACACACATACTCATCACTCGCTTCCCCTCTTGCCTTTGCTGAGGGCTTCCACTTCACCATTTGTTTTCATCATTCTTTCCCAGTTAATCAAGCTTTACCTCATCCCTGCTCCCACTGCCTACTCTGTCGTCAACCCAATTCAACTTCAGCTAATAAAATCTGCTTCCACACATCTGTGCTTTAGACAGTGGAGTTTAATGATGTTCTCTTTGTTCCTATGCCTTACAGCATCTCATCTTAACATTTTTCCAACTGCTTCCAGGAAGGAGAGTACATCAGCAGCACAGCATGCCCATCTGCAAGCTCCAAAGAAATGGGAACATGAGGAAAATCTTACACAACTGTCACATGAAGCGATACAACGGTAAATTCTGCGGTACATCCTGGCCACTGCCTCTCAACTCCCAGGGCCAGTACCCAGCTTGTAGCTGAGCCAAATATTGTATATTGAAGGGAAAGAAAAGAACAACAAGGTGTAATTCAGCAGGTTAAATACAAATCTGTATGAAGGCAAGGTCCCCTCACCACTTGCTATTATTAGTGTCCACCCTGAAGCTCTGTAACTTCTTCTACACACAGAACAGTCTACAAAGAGTAGTCTACAAAATAGTACAGTCTATTATAGCAGTCTACAAACTTCTCAGAATTCGACCACAGTATTTACTCATCTTCAAGCACCAGGGGTATTCACTAAAAGGAATCCACCAAGAAGCAGCAGATTTGTTCCAGCTTCGGCCTAGGCCAAAACTCAGGAAAAACTGGAGCATATAGCAGACAAGTCAGAAGTCTACCCTGGGCAGGCAGGGCCATCCTACACTCACACAGACCCAGCAGTAGCATCCCGCAATTTAGATTTATTGAAAGACCTTATCTCATCCCAGCAGACACCATGTGAAACAGCAAAGCTTCTCAAAAAGACTAATGAAATACACTTAAATCAGCTACAGAAAGCACACTAACAGATGTGCAGATGTGGTTGTTTCAGCTTTGGGTGAGGAAGTCCATGACTGTAAAACAAGATCCTGCTTCCTGAAGAAAAGAGGCACAAGTCCTGAGTCTACATTATCCAAGACAGCTTAACAGCTAGAAAGCAGTTGAAAACTAGATTAGCAACTACCATCTTTGCCCAGTATGACACTCTGGGCAAGATGAGACAAGAGGCAGATTTCCATGACCAGATCCAGGTCTGTCACACATCCCAGTGCTTAGTAAGCAACTGCAAAGTACCTGCTTGTGGCTTCCCTTTGTAAACACAATAAATCTGGGAATATAAAGACTCCCTGTGAAGAAGGGGAAAAAAATACTTAGCATATCATTGCCAGGACTTGGCACTGATACTGTGAGGAACATGAGATGCCCTAAAGTCAGATTTCCACCTACCAGCCTGTACCCAGGGGACTAAAGATGTCTTCCATCACTTCTTATAAAGTAAAAGACTCTGTAAATCACAGTCTGCCATAAGATATGAGATACAGCGCTGTATCTCAGTATGGCTGCACATACCTGCTGCTACTGGAAGGCAGCTGAACAACAGAATCTACAGTAGAATAACACTCCGTGCAGAGTCGAATCCACATCATTTCTGCAGTTTCTACGAGGCTAAATTGGAGTGGAGCAGACCAAGCCCCTTGCTGGCACTGGAGAAAGCTTGCGATTGTCACCACCCTCTGCACAGACGTTCTGAGGAAGAGTTTCTCCCTCCACTCTTCCCACGAGGAATTCCCTCCCCGAACACCCACAGGGCCCGCAGCTCCCGGCCTACTCCCGGTAGGCCACGAGGGCTGGCAGGCCCGGGGGCAGGCCCCAAGCCTCCCCCTCCCGCGGTGCTCCGCTCCCGCTCGCACTCACCATCGCTGCCGGCGGCTCCGCGGGGAGGCTCTAGGCGGGGCACCGCGCTGCGCTCATCTCATGGCCGGCAGCGGGGCCTCCCCGCCAAGGCACCGGTGAGCCCCCGCCGGCCGCAGAACCCCGGACTCAGCGTGGGCAACTCCTCACTCCGCTGCTGCTACTGCCGCCACTTCCCAGCCCTCGGGTCTCCCCAAGCCGGCGAGGACGGGGAACCCCGGGGCGCTGGGAAGGGCCGCCGAAGCGCAAGCCCGGACGGTCTGGGAGACCGCTGGCCGGCGGAAGGATCGGAAGCTAGCAGGTCAGGAGCAGAAAGCGGCCAGGCACGCCGCGGCAGGGCCGGTACGGCCGAGGACTACGCGAGGCGCATCCTGCCGCGCAACGGGAGGTGGCTCTGGCCGCCCCGCCCCGCCGGAAGTGGCAGCCGGGTCCCCGCAGCCAATCAGAGCCGAGGCGGAGGTGCTGGCGCACGCGCACGCCGGCGCCGCACGGCCCCGAGCACCATGTGGACTCAGCAAAGACTCAAGACTTCTACCCTAGATCAAGCACAAAAATGGAGTAATTAATCGTC
>JAOXOE010029671.1:0-14138 GCA_028565055.1 Phoeniculus purpureus
CATCCCTGCCCTCCAGCATGTCTGCTGCACCACACAGCTTGGTGTCATCAGCAAACTTGCTGAGGGTGCACTCAGTGACTCTGCCCATGTCACCAACAAAGATACATGTGTTTCATTACCCATTAAATGTGTGCAAGAAAGCCAACCTTCACAATTATATCACACTCTGATTGTGAAACTATTTTGTCTCTGGTAAACAGATGTGTAAGCAAAGGAATTCCTATATTTGAATGAGTGACTCACCTACCAAGGCTGATAAAATTGATAAATCTATTTCAATGAGTCACAGAATAACATGCAAAAATGCCTTAAAGTGTGAGATAGATCCTCTCCCGATCTACCACTAACAGTTGATAAAAGCTTAACTAGAGGGAGGCGTGCAGGAGGAGGCAGGTGGGCTGGGCAGTAGATCAGAGCATGAGAGCCGTGCGTCCTCTCTCCTCCATGGCTGGCCGTGACTGCCTGAGTGACCCCCGCTGGCTTTTCCTGACAGTCCCACCAAAACCACCTCTCCCTTAGAACCCTACCCCACATTTTCTGTTCCTACTGTGGGGCAGAGGGGAGTGGTTTGGGAGATACGTGAGTTTTTTCTGAGTCTTAATATATAACCCAGCACAGTTAAGGACAGAGGGATTACAGTTTTTTCCTCATGTCTTGCTGAAAAGCAGAGGGAGAACAACAAAATCCCAGAAGTCTTAGTCTCTATCAGCATTTATTTTTATACTCGAGATTCTAGCCTTTCCTTTCCATTCACACCTCATTCACATGTTCTTTACGTTCTCTATGGAACCAGTGTGGTCTGGGAAAGATAAACTTCAAGGGTTGAGGGAGAGGTGAGGGAGACTGAGTGATAGCACTAAAGCCCCTTTCACAGTTGCTGCAGGAGGTGAATCAGCCTCTGAGCTCTTATGCAGAGTTCAGGCATCTCTCCGTAGTGGTGGATTTGCTGTCTATACCATATATATTTCAGGAAAGATGCATATCAGGAGAAGCAAACCTTGCTGAAACCTTATGAGTGAGGGTGGTGCAGCCCAATTACACTAAAGAATGTAGATGTTCAGATAGCTGGCCCAAAAGAGGGTATGTACCTGGAATTTGAAGAACATTTTGCAAGATACTCTTAGATCAGGACAGTGAGGAAAAGGTATGTTTCAAAAGGAAGCATAAATTTCTGTGGTAGATGAAAGTATCATATACTAGAGGTTAAGAAATAGTAAATGGAATATAATCTCTTTAAACCCTTCCTCGGAAGCAATCTTTAAAAACATAGGCCAGAGCTCTGTCCCTTCTATAGTGGTCAGCTGGACTAACGTGGTGTAGACAAATAGGGAGTTTTCACAGTTTTTGTGTATATATCTTTTTTCTTTTTTTGGTGTGGTTTCTCTGAACTCAGTCACTGTTCCATGCTACAAACCAGACTGAGTCTCACAGAACTCAATTCTGATGTGCAGGTGAACAGAACTCCTGAAGCTTGCTATCAAACATCATTCTTCAGAGGTCTAGGATTGGTGCTCAGCATGTAGCATGCATACGCTACCTGCTCTTCTAGTTTTCTCTGCTTGAGTCTTAGTTTCTCTTCCTCAGCAATTCAGTATCCTGCAACAACACTACTGAACGTAAAGTTTGTGCTTATCTTTCACTACTGCAATTTCCCCATTCAAGTACATGCCAAGTATAACACTGTGTGAAGGAAATGCTCTGACTTCTGCAGCCGCGATGATGTGATACAGACAAAAAGTCAATGTGAACTTTCACCTAAAGAAGTTATAGCAAAGCTGCATCAAATGAATAAAAAGATAATTCCTTTCAAATTAATTCATGGGATACAAATTGGTACATTTTCAACACAGAAAGTCAAGCGTACTGCTTTAATTTCAATTGCCATGTCCAAAAGTTACATCAAGTTTGAGAACACACAACATCAGAAGCAACAGTTATGGCCACCTTGATAAAGCAGTGATTGATTAAGGACTATGAACCTCCCTGTGGCTGCGAAGGGGCACGGCCCTTGACTGAGGCCAGTAGGAAGGGTGCAATCCTGGAGCGAATGCCAGAGGAAAACCAAAGCCAACATGGAATCAAGGCACCCAGGCAGCTGAGGCTGTGAGGGTGAAACACAGAGCCAAAATGGAAACAGATAGACCGCATCAAACGATGTCTGGACATCTGGACTTCCCCTCTCCACCCCTTCTTCTTCCCAGGAACCCTTTCGCTCCTGCCTCATGCAGTGTGTCTGTGTTCCCTCAAAACCTTGTCCCCAGCAACCTCTGCACATGACCACCAGCACTGCTGCTAAAACACTTCTGGTGGAACAAGAAGGCAAAATAGGAGTGAAATACATAAACATCGATGAATGCCAACTGAACACAGTGACTGCCAAGAATCATAAGCTAGCAAAGACAGTATCCATCTCTAGGGGAAAAAAAAAGGCTTTAAGAGGTTTTGTTTTACTTAGGTGCATTAATCATTTCATGGACCACTGCTGCCATCATGTGTTGATAAATAGTCACTCTTGAGATCACACAAGTGACTTCTCTTTATGTTTGGGTAAACTTAATTGTATACAGAATTTTTTCATTAAGTACAAAAACTCAGAGCCCTTGACAGCATCTCTTAACAGAAGATGGAGAGAGATTCTGGTCTAAATATTCATTTACACAACTTAGTGTAAACCATAAGCCTGATCTGACAGTATCAGTGGATTCAGATGGGGGTTAAACAATGAATCCTCTCTTCTTCCAAGCTACATCAGCCTTGTGAACTTCCACAGACACAAATTTAGCCACAAAGAATTCCACCCCTCACTTTGTATGATGAGATGAAGACACACCACCTGTTTTCCAATATATAAATATGTATAACACCAGTTTTCAGCCCAGTTGTTTCATAAAGCTCTTCCTCTACCATAATGGATAAATGTATTTATCTATTTATTCTGTATCCCAGGAAGCCAAATAAAACAATGCTACAAAATACCACCTTGTCTAATGTAAACATAGCATGTATAGAAAATTAATCTTCAGATAGGCCTGCTGGCTTGCTGCCTTTCGCAAGAAAAGGACAAGAATTAATTTCAACAGGTGATACGAAGGATTGGGTTAAGAATTTTGAGTCAGGAGCACAAGAAAGGTTTTTTGGTAGAGCTGACTTTCTGTACAAGCTTGTGAAAGCTGCTTAGTTCTTCTGCATCTTTCTCTGCCACATGCACTCTCACATTTCATGCATTCCAAGAGATGGGGTGGCAAGGCAAACTGTCACTTTGCCCCCATGTCATCCAGGTGAAGACCCTCTGCTGGATGACAGGGAGTCAGCATGCAGCAGGCAAGCTACAGGGCTCTCTGCCAGGACTCACATGGACCAGAGCATCAGCAGCATGGAAGGGCATGCTTGCAGAATTGCTGCTGGACAAGGAATTAGCAACAATGATTCACTGAAACGCTGCACAAAGACCAGACCAATGGACAGAGCCGGATTGCTTTTCTGGAATGTGAAGCAGCACTGCTTTGTCAAGACCCTGCACATACCAGCAGCAACTTTGTGAGAGGCAGATACATGCCTCTGCCCCATGAACATGGCAGGGTACTGCCTACCACGGATGTGTGCGCCCTACACCACCACTCAGTGCATCATGGCCCAGCATTCATCTGTGAGGGGAAACAAAGAAGCAGCAGTGTCTGAAGAAATCATTAATGACAGCACTAAGATGAAAGCTTCCCTCTCAGCTGTCCCTATCCTTTCCACATCCCAGGAGAATGGAGACACATCAACAGAAGAGGACAGCACATAGTCTACCTGACAAGAGTAGAAGTACCAAGAACTTCTACTGTGAAACCTAAAAAAGAGTGACAGCACAAGGAAAGCATCTGACTTGTAGAATTATCAGCTATTCAGAGCAGGCAAGCTCTTGACATTCAGCTACCTAAATAAGTATCTGTCTGCACTTCTAACCCTGCTGCCTCTGAGATAGGGCTGGCACAATAAACCAGAAAACCAGAATGGCTAGCCCAGCATACCAAAGTGGTCAAGATCACTAACCCAGAGTTAGTGTTTTAGAAATTGTGTTCTGCTTGGGTACATCTCTTCCATGCTATAATGAAAACAGAATGCCTTACAAAGTGATTAAACATAAAATCCCCTCCATATGTAGTTCAACATGTTAGAATGGAGATTTTTATTTGGAAACTAACTGAAGAGGTCCCAGTTGACTGGAGGCTAGCAAATGTGACACCTTTCGCAAGGGATCTGTAAGGAAGATCCAGGTCTTTCATCCTGACCGCAGTGCCAGGGAAGTTTATCCTTGGTGTCATCACAGATCGCATGCAGGACAACCAGGTGGTCAGGCCCTGTCAACATTATTTTATGAAGGGCAGGTCCTGCTGACTAACATAATCTCTTTCTACAACAAGGTGACCCACTTAGAGGACAAAGGAAGGCCTGTGGATGTTCTCTTCCTGGACTTTAGAAAAGCCTTTGACGCTGCGTCCCACAGCATTCTCCCCTAGAGGAGGGCTACAAAGCTGGTGAAAGTAATGGGACAAATGTTCTATGGAGAGCAGATAAAGACTTTAGGATTAAGTCTGGAGAAAAGGAGGTTGATAGGTGACCTCATTGTACTCTACAGCTTCCTGAGGAAAACAAGTGGAGAGGGACAAGCTGATCTCCTCGCTGGTATCCAGTGCCAGAACACCTGGGAATGGTGCAAACCTGTGTCAGACGAGGTTTAGATTGGGCATTAGGGAGCATTTTTTTACTGACAGGGTGGTGAAACACTGCAACAGGTTTCCGAAACAGATGATTGATTCCCCAAGCCTATAAATTTTAAACAGCATTGGACAATGCCCTTAAAAATATGCTGGTCAGTCCTAAATTTTTCAGTCAGTTGGACTACAAGATCATTGCAGGTTCCTTCCAACAGAAAATCTAGTCCCTTCCTTTCCCTTCCCTTCTCATTTGAAAGGTTAACAAGAACTACAGTGTCACAAGGCCAAAGAGCTTCCCCAAAAGCTTTTCAAATTTATCTCTGAAGTACTTCACTTTCTCAGTCCGGTTGTTTCTTTTCAAATCTTATTTGCTTTTAACTTGTAAGATTAAAATAAAAACTGTTCTTTACAGGTAAGGAGAGATTTCTCTTTTTTTGTTGTTTATAAAATTACTTTCCCAATATGATTTCTAAGGCTGTTTAAGATTATAAGAAGATAAATATTTTTCTTTTTATCTCCCTTAATTTAGTTCTCTCTAGGAGTGAAATCTGTCTGGAGAAACACTTTGGCAAAACAACACGATTACTAAAAACATCGGCATTTTGGTCAAACTCTATAAATATAAGCTGTAGTATGCCTTCGGAGTATTTATTTTGAGAAAATTTCTGTTCCAGTGAGCTGAAAACCATTTGGTTTATAAGTAGTTGCTCTGAATTATGCCTCTCAGAGTCTCCAAACCACAAAAAACCCTCCCAAGTACAAATTTGTAGTAAAGAAAAATGGTAACAAGTTTTATTAGCAAGGAAGAGTTACAAGAACAGCTAGAAGCGAACAGAGAGATAGGAAAACACAAAACAAACCCGACAGCACCACCTGCAGTTCAGAGGTCGTGAATGCACATTGGTCTGCGAACACGGGTCCTCTGCGAAACCAAAGCAAAAGCAGCCTCTGCAGCCTTCCCCCCCTTCACCGTAATGCCTGAGGGTGAAAGAAAAACGAAAAAAACAAAAAGAAAATGTGGGAGGAGGGGGAAAATGTTGTCCTAACCCCAGAGGACTGGATCAGGAGAGAAGGAATGATGAAGAAAACAATGCAAGGGAGGAAAGGAGGAGTCTTAAGGGAAGGGATAAAAAGGATAATCTCTTCACCAAGTACACATGGCAGGAGGCAATACAACCAGCAAGCAACTCAGGATGGTGGCTCAGGGAGGGAGAAGTAGTTCAGGGGTTGCGCATACTGTTGCATGGCTATGAGAAGGATATTATTGTTCCTTAAGCTGGTTATAGGATGGAATGTAATTGGTTTCCTCAGCTGTCTTGTCATGTCACGTCAGGGGTCTGTCCCAGGGTATCTGGTTGGGTCCCTAAGCCAACATCTGTTTGGTTCCCTAAGCTGTTGTGTTGTGTCATGTTAGGAGTCTAACCCCAAAACTTAACCCGTAACAGTAATGATAGAAGAAAACTGTTCATTTCAAAACCAGAAATGTGTGGATATTGGTGTTTAAATAGGTATCACAGCTGATATGTAGCCTAGAGTAAGTAGCTCCTGGTTTCTGCTAAAATAGTGATGTGGCACAAATATGATTTTATTACTAGATAGAATCATAGAATCATTAGGGATTGGAGGGGACCTACTATATCTTCATTTTGGAACTATACTGAGTGGGAATTGCATATTTTCTTGTGTAACTCGTTTTCTACTTACACAGACAAGTAGAGTTAAATTATCCCCTTTCAGAAAATTGTTCATGCTGCTACCATAAAATGGTGAAATTTGTATTTTGACCACTTCTAAAAGTTTCATCTTTTGGCAAAAGTAACCACAGTTGTTAGATGAGTGTTGTTCATTAACAGTGTTTTGTCTAAAGAGCCAAGGAAAATTTTGAATTTATTCATATGGATGGGAAAAAGAAAGAAAGTTAAAATGTGGACAATGTTCTAACAACACTTCAAAACGTGGGAAACTCCTCATTCACAGGAAACTCACACTGTGAAATAGTAGCTGAGGGAAAAGAGCAACTCCTTTTTCCTTTTTCTTTCCTTTTTCCAGTGTAGGCTAGTATAATAAAATAGTTTGCTCTGAAATATTCTCATAGATAAGACACCAAAAAGTATGCAAATATCTGATGAGATTTTTGAATTGATAGTTTATCAAAACACTTTTTGAAATATTTTTAGGTTGGAAGGGACTGCAGAGAATATGTCTGACTAGACCAGGTTGCTCAGAGCCCTGTCCAACTTTGCCTTGAACACTTCCAGGGAGGAGGCAGGAGGCATCCACAACTTGTCTGTGCAACTTGGTCCGGTGCCTCACTACTCTCATAATGAGGAATTTTTTCTAAGATCTAATCTAAATCTGCTCTTTTTTAGCTTGAAATCATTCCCCCTTGTCCTATCACTAGAGTCCCTCATAAAAATACCCTTCTCCAGCTTTCCTGTAGGTCCCCTTCAGGTACTGAAATGTTGCTGTAAGATCCCCCTGAAGCCTTCTGTTCTCCAGGCTGAACAGCCCCAAATCCCTCAGCCCGTCCTCATAGGAGAGGTGCTCTAGCCCTCTGACAATCCTTGTAGCCCTGCTTTGGATTCACTTCAACTGTTCCATGTACTTCTTACAATGAGCATTACAGGACTGGATGTAGTACTTCAGGTGAGGTCTTACAAGAGCAGAGTACAGGGTGAGAATCACCTCACTTGATCTGGTGGTCACACTTCTTTTTATACAGCCCAGTATATGGCTGGCCTTGCCCGTTCCTGGTGAGCTCCTCATCCACCATGATCTTCTCATTTATATTCCCAGACAACCAGTACAAAATAATATCAAGGTGCCATGTAAATACTTACAAATACATATCACGTTGACAGAATGAGAACTTCAGTTCAGAGAATAATGCATTAACAAAACTAAACGTGGCAGGGGTTTTTTGGTTTGTTTTTCATTCTTCTTGCTTGTCCCCTACATTTTGCCACTACTATTCAGAAGAGGTTGCATTCGGTTCTCAGGCCATGGGCTGGAGATCCCATCCCACTCCCAGAATGGGGATGGGGGCACAGCTCTGGGAAAGGAGATTATTCCCAATTCGTTCCCCAGAACAATTCTGTGCATTCTGAAAGCTGTAAAACAAGGAAGTCAGAGCGTTTCAGCATTATTAACTTCACAGGTATTTTGCAGAGGAATGTGGTAGGCTTTTTGCAGAAAAAACATTGTGTTTTTGATTGTGCCTTTTTATAGATCTAGACCTTGTTTCCTTGCGCTGAAACACTTCCCTGGTCAGCAGGAATTTTTGCACTGAGTACAATGGCCTGGAAAGTTGAGATGACAATTTCAAGATGTATTTTCAGTTTCCCTAACAAATGATACCTGGGCACTAAAGCATGACATTATTTGGTTAAGAAAGGGACAGTCCTCTTAGGACAGGGTCTTTGATACCTAAGAGACAAAATTTTTCAGGAAAGCATGAATAGTGTGCCTGCAGCCATGTCAAACCTGTGTTTAATCAATAAACCGTTCAGAAAGCTCTGGATACACACTGGAAAAAAAAGTACAAGCTGTGCATCTTGAGGTCATCCCAGCTTTTATGTGGTGTGGAGAGGGTTTTTAACTGTTAGTAAGAATTGAGAACTAAAGAAACTGTTTCAGTCTCAAAGAGGATGGATGGTTGGGAGTAGTAGCTTTCCATCTGCTCTGTTCTAGTATGCAGAGCTAGTCAGATAGTCCAAACGAACATTTTCCTGCTTGAAAATACAGACCACCAAATTGAAAGAGAGTTCATGGTCACAAGAACAAACTGTCATTGTTTAAAATGCTAACAATGGTAACAGGAAGATTCTGCTAAAAGCGCAAAAAAAACCCCAAAAACAAAAATACGGTTTTGTTTTCTTTCCAAAAAGTTTTCTGGTAGTATGAACTTCAGGAAAAGGAATTATCTATATATGACCAGGTCAGGATCAAGTTACACTATAGACCTCAAAAGACCACAAACCATTATTCCACCACCATGTTTTCTGCACATACCACAAAAAAAAAAAAAATGCATGAAAACAACTTCATAAATATTTTTTCTTTTAAATCCACACACTGAATTTTTTCTAGAGTTGCCTTTATAGAAAAAAGCTTAAGAGCATAAATCCATCCTGAATATGAGGTACTGTGATGAATTTATGTCTATAGGTCAAAAAAACCTCTGTAGACATTTTTTTATAGGGGTGCCTATAGTTGGTGCAATAAGCCACTGAATTTGGCAAAGGGTGCACAAAATAAAGTATTGCTCTACGGCTGAACTTTCTGCTTTTCAGGCTCAGCAAAATACAGGCTAAAGATGTGTCCGCTCTGAAAAGTAGGAGAAAACCTACTTCTGATCAGTTGTCTGATGAAACTAAGAGGCCAGGCTGGATGAGGCTCTGGCCAGCCTGATCTAGGGTGGGGTGTCCCTGCTCATGGCAAGGAAGTTAGAACTGGATGATCCCGTGGTCCCTTCCAGCCCTGACTGATTCTATGATTCTATAGTGACTTACGGTGCGGAAGGTACTTTCATCTTAAAGCCTGTGTTGCAGGTGCTTAGAACTTCTAGAAAACAATATGTGTGTGTTCCTGTGTGACTTGGTCTGGGTGATCCTGCTGTGGCAGGGGGATTGGAGTAGATGATCTTTGGAGGTCCCTTCCAATCCCTGATGATTCTGTGATTCTAAGTCGTTAGATGTCGTAACTGTGAGAGGCTGTACATGTGGTAACTGTGAAGGGCTGGCTGGGCTCTTTCATCCACGACTTCTCTCTTTCAGCTGTAGAAGCTTAAAAGGCCAAAGTGAGAACAGGGCTTGTGGCTGTTGTGTGCTGATAGTCTGTACTGGAGGTGCATCCGGGAGCCCAAAGAAGTGACAGCAATGTGCCAAGGGATTGTTGTGCTCACTATGGACAGAACCAAAACTCAGCAGAGGAGAGAGACATTTACTTGTCTTATGTAGCCTCCTTGCCAAGGCAAGATTGGCAATTGCTCCTGCGGGCTTTTTGTAGCAAGCTGAGTATTCTTCTGTCTTCAGCAGCATCCAGTTTTGTCTGGGCTGTAGGAACCTTTGCCGGATGCCCAGTCATTTGGACAGGGTGCGTTTGCTTTTGTAGCAAACAGATACTGAGAATACATGGTGCAAGACCACGAGATCAGTTGGCCCTTAGGAGGCGCAGTGTGTTGAGGTGCCGTGTGTGTTGTACAATGCTTCGACGAGCTGGAAGCACTTTAAAGTTGCCGAACAGAGCAATTCAGTTACAACTGAGATTTTAATCGATGTTGTGTTTTAAGCTCCTAGGAGGCAAAGACAAACACAGAAGTGTTACTGGAGTCTTGTGGAACATTAAGAAACAGAATGGTGTGTGAAATAAACGAAGGCCAAGTGCCTGTGTACTTAGATTTCTAGAAACATGGTCATCTTTTTTTTTTTTGTTTGTTTTAGCTGAATCTGGTACATCGAATAATGAAAGAAATTTGGAGGAGATACCAGCTTCACTCCTGCATCCTCTGCTTGTGAGCAAGTCACTGTTAAAGTTCTCAGCCTGCCTTGTAAAACATGGGCACCATAATTTGTGTCTTCAACAGTATTAGTTGCTTGAAGAGTCAGTGCTTTCTGTGCTGTGAATGTCTGTCTGACTGTCGTGTGCTCTGTTTAATGGTCCTTCGGGCCCTCTCTCAGCCAGCACGATTGTTAATCATATATGCAGCTCCATGGCTGGTTCAGAGTTGATGAGTTCACATCCTCTTGAGCTGCACAGTGGGTGTTGAACACCTATAAAAAGCCAGGTCACTTGTACAGCACCCAAAATGTGTCCCCTGTTGCTGTTGACACGAGGTAGTGCTGAGAGACTTGAGGAGATGGCTGCAAGTTGTGCCAGGGGAGGTTTAAGGCTGGCAGTTAGGAAGAATTCATTGAAAGGGTCATTGGGCATTGGAACAGGTTGCCCAGGGCAGTGGTGGAGTCACCGTCCCTGGATGTATTTAAGCAACGTGTGGCCCTGGTGCTTAGGGGGCATGGGTTAGTGGTGATCTGACACTGCTGGGTTGGATGACTTGATTGTAAAGGTTTTCTCCAACCAGATTCTGTGAAGTATGCAGTAGTGGAAGGAGAAAGGGGACAATGCAGAGACTTTGTATGTCACCAGTGAACGGGTAGTGGTGTTAGGTGACAGACACCCTGAGACACCCAATAGAGCTCCCCCCAGCAATTCACCCAGAACGCAGCCACCTAGTGCCCCTGTAGTACAGCAAATGGTCTGTATCTCCAGGAGAGTGTGGGCATCTTGGGTTCCTAATATGCTGCTCCTTTGTTAAATACAGTGATGAGAGAGGAAGTACAGGAGAGTTTGCAGTGTTCCACATCATGAGTCAGATTCTGGAAGCTGCAAATGGCATGTGCATGCCTTTACCTCCTGGTAAGTCCTATGTTTTGCTGTTTAAGTCATGAGTGAGGAGGGCAATGCTGTGAATTCCTTCCAGAAGAGCACTAGTTGCAGCTTATATGTCAGGTTAGCCTTGGCAGTATTGAATTCTATTCAAACAGTTACACAGGGAAGACCCTCCATAAACAGGTGCAAGTGAAATGAAGCAAAACCAAATAGTTACTACAAATAGACACAACAAATCAGATGTTTAGTTCCCTGCTTTCAGCCTCTAGTGAAATGCTTGAGCAGCTGTAGCTCAGAACTAAGAATTAGACTTCTTTCATTTATGTGTGACTTCTGTGTCATGGGCTACAAGGGAATAGCCAGTCATGAGTGGCTTTTCTCGTGTGGTTGCCCTGATAATATTTTTCAGTGTTACCCTGAAAGAATTATCTCCAGCCTTGATGGAGAGGAGCTGCTCTACGTGTTAGACTTGCATTTTGTAGAGCTCCTTATAATCATTGTATTTTCCCAGCATTTACTTGTTTTCATTATGGAAGGGCTTTTCAATTTCTTGATGCTTTTGGATTCTGTTTGGATCTTCAATCTGTGAACCTGGTTTTTATATGAGGTTGTCCCTCAGACTTCCACTGTGTGGGCATAACTGTTGTAACATGATGACAGGACCATCCTCTGGCTAATTTTAAGTAAGAGACTGAAGTCTTAATACTGCCTGTGGGAATGTGTGCATGGTAGCCACATACTGAGAGTGTTGAGGCATCAGTCTTTGGTTAATTCAGATATAAAGCAACATCTTGCAGGTGTTTATTGACCCTGTATGACTGTAACAGCTGTTTTCAGTCCCCTTGGCTCTCCTCTTTCTGACAGGACTGTACTTGTCAGGACTTGAAGGGATGCCTGAGTAAGACTGCATGACTCGATAAACTGGTCTCCTCACCAGCTAGAAACAGAAGTGAAGGGAGAGTGTTGGCTTTAGCTGGAGGAATGCCAGTCTCTGATACAAATTTAGAAAAAACCCCAACTTTGTTGTACCAGCCATGTTTGTCTCTTCCATAGGTTTCCATACTCTGCACTTGGGGCTTGGTGTTAGATGTCTTCCACTGCACACCCTCCTGCACTATATCGACACTGGAATCTTGCATTTGACAGAGACAGGTGTCAGGAAGTTGCTGAAAGGTACAGTGAGGTTTGTGTGTTTCATTTGTACCCGGCCAGCTAATGGGAGGTGGTGTCCATTCAGCCATTTGAGCTACATTTACCACCTGGGAGACCCAGCTCTTCTCACAGAGTTGTTTTGGTGAGGGCTGTGGCTGATGGTGCTGTGCAGCTGAAAGGAGAAAGGTTAGGGCTCAGAATGTGTGACTTGAGCTTTACTGTGGCAGACAAAGAAATGCCTGCTTAGAGAGAACTGGAGTTTGCCATCGTTCCACTTGCGACTCGTTAGCAAAATGAATGCTAAAACTGATCATAGGAGTTGTTGGGGTATTTCTGTGGTATTTATCAGTGTTCACATGTGTGAGTAAGCAAGTTAGTTTGCTGTTCAGTCCTCAGCTCTTGCTTTGTTTGGAACAAGATAACCCTCATGCAGGGGTTAGCACGTGGCTAGAAGCTGTGTGCTAGGAAGTAATTCACCATAAGCAAACAAAAGCTTACGTGCCCCAGCATCCCAGGGTTTTCAGTAAATACTGAGCTTGTGGACTTCTGACTCTACTGTGTTGTTTGTTAACTAAAAGTGGGAGTTCACGCGAGTTCTGTGTGAATCCATGTAGTCATCCAGAGCAGATCATGTTCTGTGTGAGCTTGCTTCTCAGCAGGAGCTGGGTAACTTACTTCTGCAAACTAACCTGTGTATCGGGGAATAACTTGGGGCCCAGGGCTTCAGAAGGAAATTGGCAGTGGCAGACACAGTTGCCGTCACACCCATGTTAATTATCTTTTTTAGATGAGAAGGGAAGCTACAGCAGCACGATGGTGAGACTCTAACAGGGATGCATTTAATCACAGTTGCAACCATGTTCCCTTGTACTGTGCTCTGCTGTTGCTGCAGTGCTTGGGAGAAGGGACAGCAGTGTGTTCAGTCAGTCTGTGCCTGGCCTTGTTGAACGAAGTGCTGTCAGTTTGGGGAGTTCTACTTAGTCAAAACAGGTTTGAGTTACTGAGTAACTTGCTACATAAAATGGCGAAGTTGCAAAATAATTTTATCAGAGATACAAATCACCCTGATCAGAATTAGAGTTTTCATTGCATTGCAGAGATAGGGTTTTCTCTGAGTGTCTTCAGTGAAAGCTGAGTGTTCTAGTTAAATGGTTGCTAATTCAGGCTGGGCTTTTTTATCTTACAGATTTGGATGACACCGAAGAGAATGAAAAGCTGAAGTTCAGTATTGTCATGAGGCTTCCTGAGGTAACTAATGACTGAAGATACCACTGCTTGGTCTTTGGAATCGATAGGAAATTTCTCCCTTGGATAAAGTCAATGGAAGACTTTCCTGAGACTCAAAAAGGGCACAGATACAACCTGAACCTCTACAATTTCTCCATCTGCTGCTCATGACCTGTAGGGTACTTGAATTACCAATTTGTCTGTGGTGTTTTACAGTGTCTGCAGAACTCTGCGGGAATCAAATAGACAAGACTGATGCTGCTCTGCTCAGTGCTCATCTGCATAAAGCAGTAAAGGTTTAATGGGGTTCAAAGAGGATTTGTGGGCAGTTCGTATGTGTTTTTAGAACTGACTGCTGCCTTCTCACTTGTTACCTCTGCATTTGGGTTTATATATTCAATAATACATTCAACAGCTGTGAAATCTGCATCATACCACAACTCTGTGGTGCAGGATCTCCCTTCTGTGAAACCTCCCAGCCTTACCCATTGTTAAGGGGACTCTCTTAGCCACATGCTGGACCTAGCTACTGATGTTCTATTGAAGCTTCCAACAGAATGGGAGATTGACTTCTCATAGAAACATTAGGGATTGAAAGGGACCTTGAAAGATCATCTAGTCCAATCCCCCTGCCACAGCAGGATCACCTAGACCAAGTTGCACAGGAACACA
>JAOXOE010029672.1:0-14136 GCA_028565055.1 Phoeniculus purpureus
GGTAGGGAAAGCAGATAAAGGCAAAAAGAACATTGCAAAGGTAAAGAAAGAGGAAAAGGAGAAAAAAGAAGATAACAACTTTTCGGTAGCTTGCAGTGATCCCCTGGAAAGAAGAAAATCTTCACACGCAAGTATTGTTTTCTTTGAAGAGTGTGCACTCACTCTCATGCTGAGAAACATTCAAAGCAAGGTTTGCCATCCCGAGATCCAACAGGCAGCCTCATCGTAGATCAGAGCTCTGTCCAGACCCAGCTCCCTGCCACTCTCTCTCTCCCAGTTCCCTCGTCTCATTTTCTGTCTGCTCTGCTGCCTTTGTTCCCTGTCTGCTGCAATGTCTTGCAGTGTACCAGCAACCTCCAGCTGCCAGGCTAATGCCATCTCATCCCACCACATCCCCAGGATGAACCAGCCATGCTCCCCACTGCCCCCAATTCACAGATCTCGTCGTGTTTTGCTTTCTCACCTATTGATATTTTAGGCTTCCCAAGGAGGAAATGCAGCCAACAACTGTACAGAGACTTCAGGTAGGTGTGAAGAGATGAAACAGAAACTCACAGCACAAGTTGCTAGGTGAAAGCAGGTTGTAATGATCCATTCAAAAGCGTTTGCAAACAGTACCTGAAAAACATACTTCAGCAAGACATGGTTCAACCTTCTTTTTCTTTTAAAGGATAACTTAAAGAGCTTTCAACAGTCACTTGAACAGATTTGCCCTTGAACTTAAAACATTTCTAAAATATTTTTTACAAATTGCCAATTTCCAGCTGAACATCTCTGTTTTCAAGTGGAGATGTGGAAACTTGTCGCTACTCCCTCGTGGCAAACATTAAAACATTCCTTTCTAGTGCATCTCCATTTTTCATCCTTATTTCCCTGGAAATACCTAAACAACAGTGCAGGAACCTGCTCCTCTGATTGCCCCATCCTTTTGACATTTTTATCACTTTACTGGAAATGTTAGTGTCAAATTTAAGGTACCTAGTCATGCACGTCCATGTTTTGCCAATTTATTATTCGCTCATCTCCAGACAACGCTCAGAGTTCAGCTAGTCCCCTAATTAGTTACTGGCTGCTGTGGAAAGAATTATTGTGGAGAAACATTGACCTTCTACCCATGGGATCTCATTTTTCTTTGCTTTCGCTAGCTAGAAATTTGGAACAGAGTGATGCTTAATCCTGTTGGCCCTGCCAATAGCAGCTCCCTGTTGCTCTCTGAAGAAACACGAGTGCCTGCGCTACTGCTGAGGGCTGCTCAGAGAAGGCTGTACCTTAGAGCAAAATTTCTGCTCAAGATGACAGTGTGAAACTCCACAACAGCTCAATCTAAGAGAGCCTGCTCTCTCTAAAACTACTAAAAACAGGTAGGTTTTAGTCCTACTTGGGTTAGGGGGTGTCCAGAGCCCCTCTTTGGGAGGGAGGGCTGTTCTGGCAGGGCTGCCCAGCCTGCATCTCTCTGCTGCAGGATGCTGGTAGTAGAGAGCTGTTTGCACTCGTCGTTTGTGCTGTCATTTACTTTTCATCAGTTTGTTAGGGAAAGGTTCTTTCAAGTGTTTTCATTCTCATCAGTCAATAAATGATAAAAATCGGACACAAAAGCGGAGCGAAAAAAGGACCTGCTTCCTGCCAGACAGCGTGTTCTCCACGAGGAGAGCTGGATGTCCCAAGGGAAAATGAAAGAACAAAAAGAGCATCTGAAAATTCATCAGCCCAGTTTCTCAGCAGAGCTGGGTGGTGCTGACTGAAAAACAAGTGCCCAGAGCTAGTGGACAACTAAAGATCTCCACCTAGTGAAACGGAGCACCAGGACAGCTCATTGGGAAAGGCAGGCGAAGGTGAGAGGGGCAGTCTTCAATTAAACAGATAATTTAACAGCAGTGCTGTCCGAATTCCTGTTCTGACAACAATCTCAGTGTCATATGGACCCCATGAACCGCAGCTGCCGCATTCTGCAGGGTGCTCAGCCCAGCAACGTCCCCACTCCGAGAGCCCGTGAGAAGCCTGGCCAGGAGGATGGCAAGAGCCACAACCTGGACAGACAGGGAGCAATGCGCGAGACTCTAGTTAACCTCCGTGTGCAAGGCTCCTCTAGCAGAGCATTAAAACTCCCCTCTCAAAGTCCCAGCCCTTCCCCCAAGTGATCAGGGCTCCGTGCTAAGCACCTCCTAACAACTTACCCCACGCAGACATCGTGGCTTTTGCTGGGAACCTTTTCAGGAGATGACATTTCTCCTATTGATGGGATTACCCATTCTGTCGCAAGCACAAGATAATTGTAATTTCCTGGATGGCTACAAAGCACATAAAGGTTATGGGTAGTCTTATTAAAGCTTTCATATTAGTGGAAAATTGTATGTTACGAGCTGGGAGAAAATTAATGGCCATCCATTTGTGGTTTGCATACAATTAAATCCACAGGGGGGCCTTTCTGCTTCATCAGAAACAAGTGATGTGCACTTGGTTAAAAATATCACCCCTGTCTTCTAGCCACTGCCGTGCTCAGGGTTATTTCTTAGTATGCCCTGCTGAGCTCATAGGAGTGTGTGACCAGACAACCCTGTTCTCTCTGTGCCCAGCCATGAGCAGCATGGTCCCACACCGCCTCCACATGAAGGAGGCAGCTTTAAAGATGACTGCATTGTGGTAACTGTGTGGTGGGTAGCTGAAAGCTAAGAGGCTGTAGGCTACACACTTACAGACAGGTACCTGGGGGTTACGTACCTCCAATTCTACAAACGCATCCTCAGGATTAGACCTGAGCTGATGTTAAGTACTGTCAGGCAGTCACCAACGTGGGCCAGACTGAGATGTTTCATTTCATCAGTGTTTCATCTTACCTACACAGTAACACTGCTGATAGCCCCTCTTTGCAGGCTTTCTTGCAGCTCTTTCTTCTCCCAAGAGGACAACTGGTGCTTGGCTTTCCCTTGTCAGGTTAAGTCCTAGAGCAAATGATTCGCTGTCCATTCAGAACACACTGTCCCTTTTGCTTCCCCACCTGCTGCTGAAGCTCAGCAGATAAATGTAATAACAACTCGGTAGCTCTTCCACTGGTTCCATCCCACTGTGCTCAAACAGCAGTGCCTCTTCCTGCAGGCAGCATGGATCAGTCTAAGATGGCAGACCTCAGAAATACCTGAGCTACAGACATTAGGGCTACATTCACCCTGTAGTCACAAACCCTCCACACAGACCGAGCATCAGCCCAGCAGGTGAAAGAAACCTTACAGTGGTCCTAACAGTGACCACTAGATGTAACAGAGCCGCACACACTGCTGTGGTTTTCCTGAATGCAGAGAAAATGATCTGAAGAATGCAGAAGTTTTCTCTGGAGGTTCACAGCTTCTCAAAATAGCTCTGAAAAGTAGGTGCAGATTTTGTCCAATGAGTAATGCCTTGGCCAGACAGCTAAATGGAGTCGACCACAGCTAAACTGCATCACACCTGTTTCTTCTTGCAGGATGCACCTTTGTGTATTTTAAATTTCAGAAAACTCTCTTCTTCTGATTGATAAAAATTCATTACACTTCTACTGCCGTCCCCAAACTTGTGCAAGACTCAGTTAAAAACTGTCTGCTCCAGCTCTGAACTTTGTCTGTTAGATTTGGTTATACATAGATTTATAATTTTTCATTCCCTTTCATGGGCCCAGACTATCAGGGAGGCAGGGACACCTGATGGACCGTGTCTCCAGAGCACACGTTTCCAAACTGGAGTCAGGGTCTTGCTTCACTCAGCATTTTGCTTTCTCTGTGATGAACTGTTGTGAAGTTGCGGATGGGGCTGAAAGTGAAGTCATTGCACATGTTCCCACAGCCCTTCTTACCAGTGCTCATTACGTGGGGTTGGATAACTAGATCTAGATAAAGATGGAGGAGGATGGGGTAAGAATGTGACCTGGCTCGTGAATCCTCAAACTGGGGAGAAGAGGGAAAATTGTTTTCTTAGAGAGCCAGCAACATCCATAAAATTGGTCCTCATCCAGTAACCCTGCTGTGCTCTCTCACTGGTCCATCTGTCTTGTCAGAAACTCTGCCAGATTCCTCCAACCTGCTTCAGGCTTTGCTTTGTGATACCAGAGAGGTATCACAAATAGAAAAGCCTGACACTGGCTCCCATTTTGCCAATAGCAAGGTCCGTGTGCCATAACTGTCTTCACTGCGAGCAAAGCTTGGTTCAAGAAAAATCGATTTTGTAGGTCTGCCGAGGACTCATCACCGCAAGGATAACGTGTGCTCCTGTCCACCGTGTGGGGGCATAAAATTCATTTGGGCTGACCTGCCATTCATTAACTGCCCCCAAATGGCAGTTGAACACATTTATTTTGGTTTTGTTTAACCAAAAAAATCTCTCTCCACGTGCATGGTGGGGAAGGCGAGCGTGGCTCACTGTGCCTCACAACTCTTCAGAGACACAAGGCTTCACTACAGGACTCAACCTCCACGGTGACTCCTCCCTGAACAGTCACATAATAGATTTGGGAAAACAGTTCTACTTCATTAAACCATCCTCTGAGTGAGGACCAGCACATTGAACCTCATTTCTCTTCAGTGCTGGAGGCGTGAGATGGTTCTTGAAAAAGAAGTTTAACTTGGCCTCACTGCCCGTTCAGTTTTGCCCCCATTGCTGCACAGACAGACTTTTGGCTTGGTGCTTCCTGCCCTCAGGAGTGGTCTGAGCTAGGCTGTCCGGGCTATTACCCCTCCTGGAAGAGGAACCCTGTCTCCTTACAGGAGTACAAACATCCAACCCTTATTCACAAGCTATGAGGTGGGGCTGCATGATCGGGTGTAGGGAACGTCATGTGTGCTACATGCCTGATACCAGACCTCAGTGCCACAGAAACAGCCCAGTCACAGCTACAGCAGAAGCTGTACTATCTCACACAGAGGTGAAGACGACAGGTTAAGACTGATTAGGTTCCACCCCAGTCCTGTCACTCTTGTCACAGATCCTGTGACATGAAGCAAAGTCTCCCTACCTTGAGTCCCAACCACTTTACAGGTTTATGCAGGTGGTGATTACATATGGGATCTCCAGGGTCCTCTGGAAATACTACAGAGTGAAGACCAAACCTAATCCCACTCACAGTTTAGGAGAGCTGAAGCTGCCCTGTGCATCAAAGAAATAAAATATCTCCATACACAGGGGAAAAGGATCTCACCTGGGTGTTGCCCTATCAATTAATGGTCTGGCAGCTCAGCCAGGGGGTGCGAGGCACCCACCACTGCTGAGAGAAGTCGCTGGGCTTTAACTGGGAAAGCTGCAAAACCAATCCTTTGAAAGTCACCTTGTTTTTAGCCAGGATTCAGGGACTGTATTTCCCAGTGAAGGCCACCTGCAATTCACTCTGTACAACTAACCTCAACACAAGGGCCGCCTGCAGTTGATTTATGATGTGGCATCATTTGATTTAGGAGATAATTGTCATTGCTTGAAGGTTGGTAGCATCTTATGCAGATCCTGTCAACTAAAAACACTGACTTCATCACATGTCCTGAACTGGAAGAGAAGGTAAGGATAAAAAAGAAATGATGAGGTGGGCTTTTTGCATGTGCTTTCCTCATGTTCATTGGTGGGTGGGTGAGAGGCTTTTCAGCATCAGGATTAGTTGCTGCTGCATTGGCAGGACCCACCAAAAAATATTCCTCTGTATTTTTTCTTTACTTCTTCTTCTGTATTTTCCAAACTAGATGCAGGTAGAGGCTGGGGCAGAGAGAACCATGGCAGAAGGCTTGGCAGTGGCTCAATAGATCATGACATGCTGTGATCCTTCCCAACCCCTGGTGTCTTCCAAGCATTTAGTTCAGGCTAGATGACTCCATACAGCAAGTCTGAAATTAAAAACAATACCATCTTTAACTCAAAACTGAAATAATCAGCTGAAAATTTTCATCTCAAATGATGGATGTCTGGAAACTGCAGAAATCTGAGGGTTCTGGTTTCAAAACGTCATACAGGGAGAAACTCTAGGAACTTTAGCCCACGGCGGGTGACTGTTCTGGTGTCAAAGCTTTCATAGATTACATTTTCCACCCCCACTGCTTAAAAACAAGACAGAGCCTGATCCCATGACTAAAGGAAACTTCCAGCATCTCAGGAGCCTGCAATTAAAATCACCAGAGGTGACAGCACTGGAAATACATTAAAATAATCAACCCACCTTCAAGTTCTCTAAGATCTGCTTATTTGTTTTTAATGCCTCCCACTCCGAGCGGGAGGAGGTTGTCATTAGAGCTTGAAAACTGCCTCAGGTGGAAGCCACAGCTACAGGCACTGGACTGCTGCCTGAAAGGATATAAAACCTTTCAATTTTCCAGTCTTTCCCCCTCCAGACACAGATCTTGGGGTTTTTCTTGTAACTCAGTAGCTCAAAGAGACCTACAGCAAAGGGTGTGCAACCTCTGGCTCACTGGGGAGGGGCTGAGCACAAGGGACATTTGTTATGGGGACCCACTAGAAAAATCAGCAAAGGTGAATGGCTCAGAAAGGGAGCCAGGACTCCTCTGGACCTGACAGGAGGTGTTCATGCCTCAGAATGTGGCTTGAGACCATGTGCTCCCCTTCCCCAAACTCTTTCATACAACTTCAACTTGCAGATATCATCTTGGGTGTTCACCTTCCAAATAAATTCCAGCCTTCTCCTTGGGCCAGTACTGGATGCTGCTGATTTCAAGTCTTGTCCAGGTGTATTGATTCCTCCAGCAGTGAAAACACTGGCATATAAATTGCAAATTGGAGCCAGAGGACCGCGGCTACATTCAGAGCACATGGGATAAAAGAGATTTATAATAAAGGAAAGGTGTTTATTCATCCACTGACCTCTGGTCCTGCATTACTGCGCTCCCCATGGAGTGTCGCTCGGTGTTGACCTTGAGGCAATGGCTTAGCAGGGGCAGTGCTGGCAGCTTTTAATAAGAGAGTTTATCTGAGGCAAAACCATTCCAAGAAAAATGCTTCAGAAAGTGATCCTGTCAAACCCACCACAGCAAAATTAACGGCCTCGTTCTGGCCAGGCTAATTCCTTTCTTGTGATTATCATTATTATTCTGTTTTCATATGGCAATAAATAATATAACTATTAGAGCCAAGTGCAGACCAACTGAGGGTTCATGCTCTGCTGGCAGAGAGGTGATCAGGTCGGAGACAGGGGAGTGAGCCTCCAGCTCCTGCCTAGAGGTGCTGTGCTTCTCCTGCATCTTTCCAAATGATGGATCATACGGAGTGGTCACTTAGAATCACAGAATCGTAGGGTTGGAAGGGACCGCCAAAGGTCTTCTAGTCCAACAAGTAGGGCCGTCACTCACCAGACCAGATTGCCCAGAGCCCCACCCAGCCTGACCTTGAATGGCTCCAGGGATGGGGCCTCCACCACCTCTCTAGGCACCCTGTTCTAGGAATCCCCCACCCTCAGATTCAACAACATTTCCTCCTGTCCAGCTTGAATCTGCCCTTTTCACTTCAAATAAAGAGTCTGATTTTGTGACCCCCAGGGTCTCTTCCAACCCATAGCTGAGCAACAAAGCGATTTACAGGGACTACTGTGAAGGGAAGAAGCCAGGCACTGCAGGAGAGATGTGGTTGTAGACATCGGCACTGTCTGTGGACAACTCATGAGCACGTAGAAGTTGGGCTACTTGCTCCATTCTTGGGCTTCCGACGAGTGTGATGAGACTCCCAGTCCTCTCTCTTGTCCTTCAGGAAAAAGATGCAGAACTGCTACACAGGGTGGCAATGGCCGAGGGAGGAGAGCAGGGGACACAAGACATGGTGAGGGCTTCATGCCTGGAGAGTTCCGTGCCCACTTCAGGCACAGCAGAAAGAAAAGTTTGAAAACCAATAATCTATCACCACCTCTGCCAAACTGCAGTAATAGAGAGATGCTGAGGTTGATTTTGGCTGCCTTTAATGAGGGATAATTAACCCACCCATCACAAGGCCGTAGGATTGTGCTGGCTGGAAATTTTCCCGCTAATGTGCTGTTTGATATTTCCGCTTAATTTTCAAGAATTTAATTGATGTCTTAATTATGAAAAATATCGCTATTAACACCATTCTCAGACACATTCCTGAGCCAGAACTCATGGAAGCAGCTAGTGAGAGTGTGGAGCAGTAGTCCAGAGCCACGAGCAGGGCATCACAGTCCATCCTCCCCCATGCGGTACCCAAGTGTGCAGGGGGGCGATGCAAGCCCACATCAGACCAAGGAATAAATAAATAAGGTCCTTGACAGCTCCCAACTCTCTGCCCCCCACTTCTCCATAAGACTAGGTACAGGTACAGAAGTCATTCACAGCTCTGCTTCTGTCAGGGGCCAGCTCTGAGATGTAGTAAAGAAATGGTGGTGGGGTGGTGTGGTGGGTCATTGAATCATGGAATCATAGAATTGTTTAGGTTGCAAAAGACCTTTAAGAGTCCAAGCATTAACCCAACTGTCCCAAGCCTACCGCTAAACCCTGTCTCTGAGCTCCAGATCTCTCATCCATTATCACAAGCTTTGCCTTTCACTTCCCATAAGCTCAGCTCCTCCACACTGCCTGGTTCCTCAGAGCTGGGGTTTGGGGTACCCAAACTTTGGTCAGATCAGAGACCTAGAGATAAAGGAGGTACAGAGAGATCAACCTTAGGAGGGTCTCACTCCATCTCTTCTACTAGAGATGGTGTCTTGTGGGGAACAAGTGTGGCCCCAGTTGCCTTGACCTGATTCATTCCTCATGGTTAGAACATTTCTCATGAACCTTTCCTACTAAGAAATTGTGATTTTTATTGGAAATATTCTCATGTCCTGTACTTTGAAGAACAGAAGGGGATGGACCCAGTTCATAAAAATTAGGACAATTCACTTACAATGAGAGAAGAAAAAGTCCAGTTGCAGCACTGGGGTGTTTGGAGTCCCCAGGGCCACAGAACTGACAACCAGGAGCTGGAGCACAGGCACCATGTTTTGTGTGAACCTTCCCTTCTGCCTCCTCTTACCATAGTCTTCATGACCACACAGCTGCCTCCATCCCCTAGAAGGTAGATCATGGTTCATCACTGGAGACACTCAGAAAGGTGGGTCCAGAAAAGACAGCAGATGCCCCTGATTTCCAGTGACACTTCCCAGGGACTCCTGAAGCAGCTCCTCACAGTGAAAACACTGGGGATTTTCAGCTTTTTTCTAACCTTCAGAACTTTTTAGTAGAAATTTTCTTCATCAGAAGGAACATCTGAGCTACTCCAGCTCTCAAACCTGCCACCTGAGAGTCACAAGAGCAGACACCCACTTCCTGAGGCTGCGTATCTGATTCAGAAGTGCAGTACAAATTGTGGGATAACTGCGTCTTCCAACTGGCTGTTCTCTGCCATTGCTGCACCCATGTAACCTGCCTGGATCCTGCTGAGCAGAAGACACTAATCATGGGGAAAAAGCCAGTGTGAACTGATTTATTTTGCCTCCTGGCCCACCCAGACCCCCAGCTGCTGCAGTGGCTTGCTTCTGGCTCAGGTCTCTCTGCAGGAGAGGCATGAGGACCTTTCAGGACAACCTGTTTGCAGTGGTTAGACAATGTTCAGTCACAGCATCCAGGAAGGAGATGCTACACATACATGGAGCTGTTCATTCCTGCTTGGGTGCTACAGCATAATGCACAGGCATGGGTCTAGAGGTGATCTTACGGGAAACAGCTCAGACTGTCCTCAAAAGCTTTAGCTGCTTCCATGGGAACAACTCCATTTCCATTCTTTCCACAACTAACTTAAACTGTCCTGGCTGATAGTAAGTTGTCCTCTGTGTAGAGCTGCAGAGCAAGAAAAGTAGGGGCATATGTGTGGGTGCTTGCAAAGGCAGAGTGTGTCTGATGGTCAGAACCTTCATTTCAGCTGCAAATCCACCCTGAACCACACTTCTGCCTCCATGCCTTGGTGTCCAGTGCTCTGGCAATGTGGAGCAAGAGATGTTCTCTCTTGTTACAAACAAAAGTCCTCTGCAGAATTTTCCCATCTTCAGCCAAAGGCCAAGTTCCCAACACCAGAGGCAGAGTGCCCCTCCTACTGACAGAACCTGCCTAGCAAAGCAAAGTTCTTTAAAGACCAGCATGAAAGGCCCCCGGGTCTGAAGCAAGCTGGGGAAGGTGGCTCAGGCAGGTCTTTATGCCCAAATGGAAGTAAAGGTGTCATATGAGTGTCTGGACAGAGATGGTTTCATAGGCTGAGGGGTCCCATTTCTTCTGTCTTTCCAAATGCTTCTCCTCTTGATGTCCAAGAGCAGTGATCATGACTGGACCACACTGGGAGCTGCCTCCCTGGCTTGAAGGAACTTGTGTCAGACATCCTCTCAGCACATCCCAGCCACGCAGATCCCACCACTGAATTTAAAAATGCCACAGCTGCCACAACAATTAAAAATGCGAAGAGAGAAAGCAGCATCTAAGCAGCGGAGAGCAGGGATGGGTATTTATAGCTCTTATGTAAACCAGATACAATGGAGCCATTTGGAAAGGAAACAAGCTTAGAGTCATCCTCCACCATGGGATGCCTACTGCGGACTGCAGATCCGAGCCCCACCATGTGCCTTCTCTGCCCAAGTGCAGGCAGGCACAGCACCTCCCCTCCACGGGACACAGCCTGCCCAGGGAAAAAGGAGGTACAGAGAGGTCAACCTTAGGAGGGTCTCACTTCATCTCCTTTACTAGAGATGTGTCTCATGGGGAACATGTTGTTCCTGGAGCAACACCAGGAGAAACTGGAGGTTTTGCAATCAATGGGAGATGTGTTACTCAGTACTCATGGGCAGATAACAGGTGTCATCCTGCAAAACACATGATGAACAAGGGGTAAGACGTTGCCTCAACCCAGCCAGGCATTTCTAGGGCAGGAGGAAGATTTGCTTTGCCTTGCACTTTCCTGGAAAGGAGGAACTTCTGTTACATATCAGCAGAGGCCCTAAGGCAAAATCCTGATAACTGGGGTCTAGAACATTGTCACGATTGATAAATCAGCCTCAAAAGGTCATTGCAAACTGTTTTAAAAGTGAAAGCACACGCAATCTGTTCCCTGAACGTTGCTGCCCGTTCTCTTCTCCTGTGCTGTTGAATTAGATATCAAATCCATAGATGAGCTAAATTATGGTTGATTATGGCTAATGTCATTACCAGGAGTACCAGAGGAATCAAAGATGATGGAACACTTGTCATAAAGTCTTAGCCGATGGAACAGAGTGAATTCATTTGTCCCGCTGTCCTGCTTCTGGTTTCCATGTGGTTCCCATTGACGCATGCCAGGGTTGTAGGAAATAAACAGGGAGAAGTGGAAATCCAGGATGACAAAGCAGAGTAAATACGTGGAAAATGTGAGACTTTAAAGTGATGTTCTAGAAAGGCAGGAAAGGGTAAAGGCCAACACGAGTAAGGGGAAACCAGGGAATGATCAGCCACTGGGGCTCCATCCTAACTGTGATTCTAAGCAGCACTTCCCTGCAGAGAATGTTCATTGTGCTCCTCCTTGGGAATTACCTTCCCAGCCAAGACCCACCAGCTCTTGCTTTGGGCCAGGCTGCCCCTCTGCACAGATCAGTCGGGCTGAAGACCTTGTCCATGCCCAGCCATGCCTGCTGCTCGCCTCTCCTCCAGTGCTGCCTTCCTTGACACAGCTGATTTCCCAGAGGAGATGGATTGATTCTCCACAACCACTGTGCCTTTAGAACATGCTATTTATCAGCCACCCTGTCACTCAAATGGGAGAAGTGCGTGTCTGCACAATATATATGCAAAAATCTCCATTGCATTTAGTTAATCCTCTCACGGCCATCAATAAATATCAGGGACTTAGAAGTCACTCGGGAAGAATTTTAATAAATACAGTATTTACATAAATATTTTCTTATTGCTGCTCTGATTCTCACCAGTCCCTCCCATTCAAAAGTGTGCCAGCCCACAGCAGCTCTCTTGTTTTAATTATGTCAGTCTGCCAAAGCAGTAGAAATTGTGCTGGTTGCATCAGTCTTGCTGTCTGGGGAAGGGAACACGTCAGAGGAAAATCAGTTACCACTGCTCTGACAGGACCATATCCTACAAGGGTTGTCCAGCGAGTCGGCACACAGTTGTGTCTGCACTCAAAGTAGGGCCTGGGCTGGCCCTTCTGTTCCTGGTAGTGTCAACATCTAGGGCTGGTCTGGCCACCAAATAACAGAGACACTAAGAGCCCCTCTCCCTCCCCAGAAGGGAAGAGATTTATGGCTTGGAAAACTAAAACTGCTTTAAAGAAAACAATAGCAATAAAATGAAATGTAGACAAATACAGACCAAAAGCAATACGGAAGCCAGTGGAGAAGTCCCAGACTGGGCTCAGGGCAGGTGGGAACTGAATTCGGGAGCTGCATTTGGGAACTGGTTTCTGAGTGCACAGACCGGGATTGAAGGCAGAACAGACAGAGTCCTCCTCAGACACTGATCACTAAAGAAGAGCTTGACCCTGTGATCCTTCAACTTTATGCTGAAGTGACATCTATGGACTGGAACACCTTGTTGGTCAGTGCAGGGTCCCCTGTCCTATCCCACTTCCCAGCCTCTTACTACACGCCAACATGGGGTACAAGATTAACACTGATCCTGGTCTTCCCAGCAGCAAGTACAAGCCAGAGCCCTTCTGCATCCCAGCCCTTGTTAGTGACTGTAAACATCCAGCAGAAGCAGTCACTGTCTGCACAAACACGCTGCTAAATTCAGAACGTGCAGTCACTGAGAAGGACAGACAGTGAAAGGGCCATCACACTGTGTCATGCATGGTAGATCTGGCTTCTCCAAGAAAGCACCTCAAGCCTTGTGTGGGGACTGCAGGGTGCTTGGATGGCAGCCAATGTTTTCTGAAGCCAAACGAAGCATCAGGTTAAGATGATGTGGGTGCCCCACTCACAGAGATGTTTTTTTCCAGTACAAGGGTTTGGCACAAAGTAGGTCTTTGAATACAGACCAAAGTCTGCCCTAAGTGCAAAATAGCCCTATCCAGAGCTTCAGATGAAGTGTGGGTGTTCACCAGCTCGGTGCTCTGAACTTGTATGGCACGATGCTCTTGTCCGAGCAACACTAGCAGGGGGAAACCATTGCATCACATTTAATAAAAAATAAATCCATTTTGGCCAATATTAATTTTTTTGCAGAAATCAAGCAGCAACACTTTCAAAATACTTTGCTCAAGCTCTATGTTCCGCCACTTTTTAAAATCTTAGGGTTTACATCTCATGGCTGGTAGCCTTGCCATCTAAGGACTGCCCCAGCACAAAGCTGAGGAAGACAACTTGACTCAGACACTACTGGGTCCATCTCAGCCTGGCCCCACTGAAGCCATCTTCTCCCTCTGAGTTGTGAGGCACTGCTGCCTTCTCTGCTGCCTTTTAATTGTCATTTTAAGGCCAGTCCCATTTCTGTGGCACAAACACCTCAGTACAATGGATTTTCTGAAGTACTGCACAGTGCTTCAGAGAGACTTCTCAAAGTCTTCAACTGTTCCCAACTGATCTCTTCAACCATGAGCAATTCACTGAGAAAGGCTAAAATAGGCTTTTAATCCTTATTAGAAGGAGAGGACCAAAGGTTTGTTTAAGGCAAAAACGAATTACGAAGCCCTAACAGAGTGTTTGGACAAGCAAGTGCAGAACACCTGTGGAATACTCGCAATCTGGAAACCTTCCTGTGAGCCATCAGCACTTTTTCTCCTGCCTGCATGATGCACACTCTGCAAAGTGCAGGCGAAGTCATAGCAGGTTTTTATTTGCAAACACAGGCATGAATCACCGTTCCCTAAGTGCTCAACTGGCTCAAGAAGCCATCAGATGTACTGCTGTCCGAGATTCCATCTTCAAAGGGCTCACGGGCAACTGCGCTATGCTGTGAGACATGGTCCTTCCCAGCCAGGTGTCACATCCACTCTAAATCTACCCAGCCCCAGCTTTGCTCCATTGCCCCTAGTCCTGTCACTACCTGATATCCTAGAAAGTCCCTCCCCAGCTCTTCTGATGGCCCCCTTCAGATACTGGAAGGCCACAAGAAGGTCACCTCGGAGCCTCCTCTTCTCCACACTGAACAGTCCCAACTCTCTCAGTCTGTCCTCATAGGAGAGGTGCTCCAGCCCTCTGATCATCCTCGTGGCCCTCCTCTGCACACA
>JAOXOE010029673.1:0-14132 GCA_028565055.1 Phoeniculus purpureus
GGCTCTCTTGCTCTCTTGCAAGACTTTATGGGATTCATGCTCTCGGTACCAATTCTGACAGATCATGTCCCTTTTCAGGAAGCCATCCTGCAACACCTTACAATGATTTTATAGAGCCTCATGGCTGAACTTTGCCTAGAAGCGTCCTTGTATGAAGTTTTTAGACCATGGTGCACCCCAAGAGCTATTTATGGGCAGGAGAAGCTGCCATGCAGCACCTACTTAACCCAATCCTGGATTTTGGGGAAATTGCTGTACCCTCAATGCAGTCTCCCAACATCTAGTACTTGTTTGGGATCTATGATGACCTGGTGAGATGATGGAGGATGTGGTACATCCATCCATGCATCTGTCCCCCTTCGTCTATCACCTTCCCCTTCTCCAAATCCATCAGATCTGCTAAAATGCCTGTAAACTTGAGAAGCCTGAACTGAACAGGGGAGCACTCCTCGTGGTGATCACCAAAGCCCAGCACCACACTGCTGAGAGCTCCTGAAGGACACAGTGGCCACATCTACCAACTGACTCCATGGCAGGTTACTGGGGGATACTGCTCTGCCCTAAACAAACCCCGTAATATGGGTTTTGCCCTATAACTTTGCACAAGGACAGGATGGAGTCCCAAAACTGCTGCCAAGCTCATGGTCCTTTGCTCCCTTTTCCTCACATGAGATGCCCCAGGCCTGGGATGATAGCAGTGGGTCTTCAGCAGAGCCACTGTCCCAGCAGCTCTGATCCAAATGAATTCCCACAAAATAAAAATCCTGACAGTGTTTTACATCTCCTTGAAAAGTGAGGTTGCTGACAAGAAAGAAAAGATAGAGAGGGGAAGGAAAATGTGCAAAGAATGGAGATGGGTGTGACCATACTGGTATCACGAGGGTGAGGAGAAACCTTGAATCACATCCTCTAGAAGGTTTTGAGTTACTGCTGGGGAAGTTACTGCATCTCAGGTGGAGGGAGGAGCTAGGACACCTACATCGAACTTTGGGAAAGGGGCACAAACAACAAAATGTGCTGCTGAACGAACAACACGAGGGCAAAGTCCTTCACCACGTAGTAAGGTACCACCAAAGTGTAGGATGGGACTTTGCTGGGCACAGACACAGAGTTAAACCCTCAGTTAACCTATTCTTAGTCCTACAATTTGCTTATCCTAACCCCACTGCAAAATTTTCAGGCTTCACACTAGAAAATATCTAGAGAAGTAAGAAAAAAATGTAAAAACCCAGAAGAAGAGCAGAATAATCCCTCAGAGCAAAGCAGCAGTGGCCAAGAAGCACCAGGAGAAGCTGAGTCACTGCCAGGGAGTGATTTGAGGACCAAAAGGTAGATACTTCCCATAGAAACGGTGGGGAAAAAACTGCTTGGAACAGGCTGCAGCCCCAGCAATCAAATCTTACATCACTTTTGATTCAAAAGTTGGAGGAAGTTCAAGACGGAAGGGCTGCAGCAGCCTGGCAGCCAGGAGAGGAGATTATGGGGGTGAATCATTTAGCAGGAAAAGAAATAGGTCTCTTCACTAGTTTTCAGGTCATTCCACAGAGAAAATTTGAGCAGATTAAGGTAAGGAGAAGGTACAAGCTTCTGGGGATGAGGAGACTGAGCACCCCAAGCTCACACGGGTTCACTCCTAGCACCAAATCATGGAGTTACTTAGGTTGAAAAAGACCTTCAAAATCATCGAGTCCAACCATTAACCCAACTGTCCCAAGGGCACTGCTAAACCCTGTCCTTAAGCTCCAGATCTCCACGACACTGAAACACATCCAGGGATGGTGATTCAACCCATTACCCTTTCCAGAAATAAGTTTTTCCTTATGTCCAACCTCAACTTCCCCTGGATTGAGCAACCTGAGGCCATTTCCTCTTGTCCTATCACTTGTTCTTTGAGAGAAGAGACCAACTCCCACCTCACCATAACCTCTTTCAAGTAGCTGTAGACAGCAGGAAGGTCTCCCCTCAGCCTCCTTTTCTCCAGACTCACCAGCCCCAGCTCCCTCAGCCACTCCTCACAACATTTGTTCTCCAGACTATTCCCCAACCTTGTTGCCCTTCTCTGGATCCATTTGAGCCCCTCAATATCCTTCTCATACTGAGGTGTCCCAATACTGGGGGCGTGGCCTCACCAGTGCATCTCCCACCCCACACTTAGAGCACTGTGGTCTTAAATTTGGGTTCTTAGCCTTTGGAAGAACCACCCTGAAAACCTGATCTGCTTCAAAAAGCCTCCACTTGAGGAAAAACCTCTACTTAGGATGGTGCTGGGTTAAGGAGTTATTTTTGGTTTCCAAGACCTGATCAGCAGCTGGCAAGTGGTTGAGGCTACACCTCAAACAAGAAATTGAGCTATTTTGGGGCTGGGCTGGAAGTTTATGTCACCGATGAGTGCTTGGGAGGATCAAAACTGTTCCATGTTGGACAAGTCTTAGTTTTATTATGAATCACTTGCAGTGAACCAAGAGCTGCAATCGCTGCCTCAGCTAGCATGTGGCAGGACAACAGGATTGGGATGAGTGTCACTATTAACCCCATCCTACACCTCTGGTTTTCCAACTTTTTTCCAAGAGCTGCCCTTGGGGCTGTTCAGGGCTACCTGAGTGCAACCCTCGGAGCAGGACACAATCCCCAAACTGGAAAAACAAAGCAATTTTTACCTATAAAAACCCCTTTTCCAGGTCCGAAAGAGCAGCTGTAGGGTTCACAGCTCAAGCTCTGATCAGTTGCTGAGTTATGTTTAATCAGACTGGAAGACATGCTGGTGCTGAGGAACACAAGCAGATGGAGGAAACAACACCAAGCCATGACCAGGATTGCCTGCTTCTCAGGCTGGTTCTGGAGGTCTCTCTTGACAAGCAACCCATCTCTGACCACCTACACCTTGAAGAAGCTGCCAGCTCCTTACTGGTGGACAAACTGCCTATCTCTAGCCATCTACATTGAACATGAAGACATGAGATGCAGGTTCAGGCAATAAATTTTTGCTAAACCCCCCTGGGATCTTCCATCCATGGATGAAAGAGCAGGTGGGGCCCCAAGCCCTGGGGATCTCCGTAGGGGGAAGGAAGCAGCAAAACCACCCACAGCACAGAGGGACGGAGAGGAAACCTCAAACAGAAAACTCCCCCAAAAGGGGAAGCAGCTGGAGCTGAAGTTTTTGAACAGGAGCAGCAAGGCAGGCCCCAGGAACAGAACACAAAGCGCTGCCTTAGCTCCAGACCCCCTCAAAATAAAACAAACCCCACGTGTTCTCCCTCACCCTGCAGCGGAAAGGCAGCTGCTGCTGAGCAAAGGGGAAAACTCGCTGGCATGGAGACAAGAGGGTAGGAGCTGTTTGCGGAGGGAAATGGATCCCATGGAGGATGCTGACACAGAGGATTCACTTGGGGTTGGTGCCTGGTTCACATCATCCTCTCCTACCTTGACTGCTCTTCATCCTGCTGGGCTGCAGGAGACTGTTTATGGGATTATGGGGACATCCTGCTCATGGAAACCTTGTGGGGGTATCTGAACCACAGAGGTGAAATCCCAGGTAGGGTTTTCTTCCCATGGATGAAAAAACTCATGTGAGTGCCCCAGCAGCTCCTGGGATGGGAAGATGAGCTGCTGGGATGACCAAGAGGACACAAAGTCAACCCTTAGGAGAAAGTCAACATCCCACTCCTGTCCAACAACTCCACCAGCACAAAAACCACTGGAATTCAAAGCCCAAGTCCCCATCCTGGTAGCAGTTTCATGGATCATGAACAGCATCATGGGCACCAGCTTCAAGGGTCAACAGTTTTGTGGGTCACCATTCTGAAGCTCTTTGCATCAGTTTGGGATTATTATGGTCACACAGAGAAGAAAACCCAGAGACACCAAGATCAGTGAGTGTTTCTAGAGCACTTCAGCCACTTGGTGCTTCCCAACAACTTCCTGAAACCACTCATGGAGGTCAAGGTTGATGCCAAACTGAGCAGAAACTGCAGAATGGAGCGAGACAACCCAATGTGGAGCCAATGCTCTTTGACGATGGCACGAGCCTCTCACTTACTGCTGATTCATCCCTGCAACAAGGTCAGTCCAGCTTTGGAGAAAAGCCCTGAGTCTTTAGTTAAAGACAACCTGGGAAACAGATGTTGCATCAGGTCAGGAGGAACCTCACCTACCTGAGAGGGGAAGTGCAGGGTGGAGAAACAAGCCAACCCGGGGGAGCTTTGTGCTTTTTTTTTCCCCGTCCAGCTTCACTTTTTTTATTTCTGATGCAGCTTCCCCTGCTGGGAAGCTTTCTGGCAGTGTTGAGTTTGCTCTCATGTTGGTTTTGGATGGCCTAGTTAGCGAGGTGATCTCTGAGAGCTGCTAAAAAAAGCAGATGGAAAATAAACATGGGCTGGTTCCACCCTGGCGGATGGGGAAGAGAAGAGCTCAGTCAGCTGAGGTGGGAAGAAGTTAATCTCGTTAATCTCTCTGTATGTTCCTCTGAGCAGCCCTCAAAAAACAGCTTGAAGGAACCCCTTCTCCTCCCCAAGCAGTTCAGCCCTGCTCCTTTAATAGGTTCCAATTCTGACTTGACTAACTGAGCTACTCCAGAGAGCCCTGGGGAAATGGGATATGTTGGAAAGAAAGAGCAGGAGATGTGTAGGGTGAGAGGTGCAAGAGAATGGAGCTAGTTGTGGAATCCCCAATACAAGGAGGACATGGAACTGTTGGACTGAGTACAGAGGAGGCTACAGGGATCATCATAAGGCTGGCACAACTCTGCTAAGGGAACTGGCTGAGGGAACTGGGGCTGTTCAGCCTGAAGAGACAAGGCTCCAAGGGGCACCTTATAGCAGCTTCCAGTACCAGAAGGGGGCTACAGGAAAGATGGAGAGGGCCTTTTAATGAGGGACACTAGTGACAGGATAAGGGGGATTGGTTCAAACTAAAACAGGGTAAGTTTAGGTCAGATCTTATGAAGAAATTCCCCCTGTGAGGGTGCTGAGGCACTGAAACAGGTTGTCCAAAGAAGTTGCTGCTGCTCCATCCCTGACAGTGTTCAAGGCAAGGTTGGACAGGGCTCTGGCCAACGTGGTCGGGTGAGAGGTGCCTCTACCCATGGCAGGGGGTAGGGACTGGATGATCTTCGAGGTCACTTCCAACCTAAACCCTTCTATGATTCTAACTAGATGATCTCCAGAGGTCAATGAAAAGCAGATGAAAACCCAACCCTGCTTGTGTCCAGAGCTCCAGAGGAAACACTGGGTCACTTCATCATAAACAAGTTGAGGCTAAAAGGATGAGTGGATGGGAAGAGGGAGGGAGGGAAGATTCAAGGAGCTGTGAAACAGAGCATGAAACATTTATAATTGAAGAAAAGATGGTAATAGCAGGAGACAGCAGGTGATCTTCAGCTCTTGTTATCTGCTCATGCTCCACAGAGTCCAAGGTTTGAGTTGGATGAGCTGCCAACAAGCCCATAAACCATGTCTGGGGTCACCAAATGACCTGAACTGCCTGGGAACAGCAAAACTAGAGAATGAGGCCCCTGGTGATCTCCTGACCTGCTGCATAAGACACCAAGAGAACCGGTTAAAGCCAAACGAGCCCTGAGCTGACACTGCAGGATTGCAAAACAGTATGGACAGCAGAGGAGCTGCTCCACAGGTTCCCCCAGTGCCCCTGGGTTCAGGAGAGACTGAATGCAGGACTGAAAGGACACAGGATGGGCAGGATAAACATGTTGGTGCTATAAATCCTTTCCTGCTTCCAAATGGGATAAGCATGGAGAAATGAGTAACTGGAGGCAATGGCAGCAATTGGAGCATAATCTGTCCTCAATGGGGAAACTGATCTCAAGAGCTTCACAGAGCTTAAAAAAACCTTACAAACCCTACAACCACTTCAGCAACAGGGTCTTGCTCTTGGTGCAAGTTGCAGATGGGAAAAGGGGGAGAAAAGGGGCTCTCAGTTCTGGGCATCTCAGTACAAGGAGGACATTGAGGGGTGGAGCGGGTCCAAAAAGGGCAACCAGGTTGGGGATGGATCTGGAGAACAAACCACCTTGTGAGGAATGTCTGAGGGAGCTGGGGCTGGTTAGGGGAGACCTTCTTGCTGTTTACAACTACCTGAAAAGAGGTTGTAGGGATGTGGGGGTTGGTCTCTTCTCACAAGGAAAAGTAATACGACAAGAGGAAATGGCCTCAAGTGGCAGCAGGAGTTTAGGTTGGACATAAGGAAAAACATTTTCCTGGAAAGGGCCATGAGGCCTTGGAACCAGCTGCCCACAGAGGGGGTTGAATAGCCATCCCTGGATGCATTTCAAAGTCATGGAGATCTGGAGCTTAGGGCCATGGTCTAGCGGTGGCCTTGGGACAGTTGGATTAATGGTTGGACTCAATGGTCTTCAACATCTTTTCCAGCCTAAATGATTTCATAAGTCTAAGAGAATTTCATCAGGTGAGACATTGGAGGACACAGATCCCAGGGAAGGAGGAAGGAGCACGAGTTCCCTTCACAAAGTCAGCTACAGAAGGGCATTTCCAAGTCAACTGGGCAGAACAGTCCAGTTGAGTCTCTGCTCAAATGGTCACCAGAGAAGAAGGACTGGCAAGAAACCTCCCAGCAGACCCTGGAAGGAAGGAAGGCTCCTGAAGCAGGACACAACTCTTGCTGAACTCAGCACCAGCTCCATCTGCATTGGGAGCTCTGCACCAACAGGTTTGAGGCATTTTTGATTCTTTCTGTAGCTGCTAAGGGGAAAAAGGCAGCTGGGGCTCTGCAATGAGTGTGACAGAGAGAAGCCTGAGTTAGCAGTTTTTGGTTGTTAAAGATGATGGAGGATGACAGGCCAACACTGCCGACCACCGACAGCCCGAAGCCCGCCTGGTAGAGTTGCAAAATTTGGCTCAAATATATCAAGAGACCCCCTCAAAGGCGCCTTTGCAGCCCCAAAACAAGGATTTCATCATGGCGGCATGATCAGACCCTGGGGAGCCTTACTGGGTCGCTCTGATTGCGGTTATGGGGATGGGGCAGGGCATGGGGGAAATGGGGAAAGGAAGGATTCTCAGATCCAAGACCCAGACATTGGGCTGAATGAGGCAGCTCCAAAACCTCCCCCAGGCACCAGCTGACAGTTCCTTCCCACAGAAGATTCCAAGTTTGAAGGAATATTTTCCATCAAGCTACAAACAAGTCTAAGAATCATCACCAATTCAAAGTTTCCGTGGAATAAAAACCGGCAGGAAAACGAGAGCAAGGTCAGAACACGCTGACAATCAAGGCCTTTTCTTGTTTTTGAAGCAGAGTCAGCGCCCAGAGGCTGGATCCTAAAAAAAAAAAAACAAAAACCTGAAACTGGAAACTCATCTCCTACATCCCTTGCTCAGGGTTTTCTCCATGGCATGGGCTGGGGTGCAGCTCCAGAGAGGTGGGAGCTGGTGTTTGTTTTGCAGTTTTATTAATCTGGGACTCACATTTCCTCCTAAATACAGTTGTTTGTGGTGAGGCTGCACCAGACACTGGAATTAAGAGTTTCGAGGGGTTTGCGGAGCCAGATTCCTTGGACTCCACACAACCAGGGGCCCACAGGTGAAAATAAAGAACAGTAAAAGCTTCAGCAGTGCAAAGGGAAGTGAATTTTCCTTTCACAGAGGATGCTGCAGGAAGGGAGGGAAATGGAGCAGCAAAACTAAAGGGGGTGACTCCTGCCCCACAGCTTCCTGGGGTTCCTGGCAGCCATGCTGGGGTCCAGCCACATGGCATTAACAACCCTGTGGCTGCTGAGACCTTTGAGATGAGACCGCTAGCTCAACCCCCCAAAACCATCACGGGACGGGTGTGGGATTCCCCCCACATTGCTACCCAAACCCCAAAGAGATTGGGAGTCAGAGATGGGCAATGGGGATTCACTCCCATCCTCCTCCCCACACCATGCTGGTTTGAATTAAGCCCAAAGGATTTAGGATCCGGCTCTTCTAACACCACCTGTTCTCCACACAGAGCCTAGAAAAGCAAAATAAACCCTGGAGGGATGAGACAGGGGAACACTGCAGGGGTTGCTGCTTCACCCTCCATGCCCACACCCTTGTTTTCGGGCTGCAGATGCAAACATGACATGTTTCTTCATGAGAAAAGCTTTTCCTGACTCCTTTTCATGCTGATCCGCTTTCTGGGGTCATCTGCCAATGGAATCAGGAGAGTCTGTGGGGTCTGGGGAGTCAGGGAGCGGTGGGGTTGCCAAAAGAATTCAAATAAGTTGGGCCTGAGTAGAACAAAGCACCAAAAATCTTCTTCCCTAAAGGAATTTCATCTGCATTTCTGCATTTTGGTGTTTGGTAAAGGCTACGAAGTGTCATTATTGCCAGGGAAGAAGGATCCTGGGGTGCCTCATCCCAAACAACATCTTTACTAGAGGGTAGAGGGATCCTGAGACACCCCATTTCCATAACATGTGATATCCTATCCTCACTACCTCCTTCCTGGAGCAGCCACAAGCACAGTGACACCTTGTACCTCACAGCGCCCTTCCTGAGTCATATATAGATCCTGTGCCACCCCATCGCTCTATGACACTCTTGCCAGGGCACCCATGGATGCTGTGACACCCCGTTCATGGACCCATGACACCTATACTGGGGCTTAAACAGACCTATGACACCCATCCTGGAGCTCACACAGAACCATAATACCCATTTTGGAGCCCACATGGACTACATAGGTCCATCCTGGGACACACAAGGACCCTGTGACACCTGTCCTGGGGCTCACACAGACCATGACACCCATCTTGGGACTTACACTGACCCACAACACCCATTGTGTCACACACTGGAACCCACAACACCCATCTTGGGTCTTACATGGACCCATGATGCCCAACCTAAGGCACACAGGAACCCCACGACACCCATCTCAGAGCTCACATGGACCCATTACTCCCATCCTGGGACACACAAGGATGCATCACACCCGTTTTGGGCGTCACACAGAGCCATGACACCCCTTTTGGAGTTTACACAGAGCCATGACACCCATCTTGAAGCTCACAGAGACCCATGACACTCACCCTGGAGCTCACACAGACCAACTACAGCCATTCTGGAGCCCAAATGGCCCAGTGATGCCATCCTGGGTCTCACAGAGATGCAAGACATCTATCCTGGGACAGGCAGAGACCTCAGACACCCACACGAACCCATGACGCTCATCCTGGGACACACAAGAACCCCATGACACTCATCTTGGGCATCACAGAGGCCCACTATACCCATTTTGGAGCACATACAGACCAGTAACACCCATCTTGGAGCTCATATACACATATGACACCCATCTTGGTGTCCAAAGGGACCCATAACACCCACACTGGGACACACAGGGACTCCGTAACACCCATCTTGGAGAACACACAGGCCCAGAACATCACCCTGGGGCTCAGACAGACCAAACAACCCCATCTTAGGGTTCCCACAGCCTCACACCACCTACCGTGGGACTCTCACTGACCCATCACCCCCACCTGGGGCACCTCCTGTGCCCTCCTCCCACCCCCGGCCCCACTCACCGCTCGTCGGGGCCACGGCCCTGGCGCAGGGCAGGTTCGAGGGGCAGCGCGGCCTGGCCCAGGAAGCGGTCGGTGCCCACCAGGGCCCGGTGCAGGACTGTGAGCAGCAGCAGGAGGCCGGGCTGGGCCCCACCGGGGAGCTCGGGGGGCAGCTCGAAGGCGCATTCCTCGCCCCACTCGGCGCTGCCCGTGCTCTTCTCGGCCACGGCCGTGCGGTACCGCTCGCGGCCCAGCTGGATCACGGCGTAGGCGTCGCTGGTGCCGGCCTTGCCCTTGCAGCGCAGCCCCCGCGCCCGAACCACCGTCACCTGGACGTGGCTGGGCAGCCACGACGAGGGGGGGTCGCTGGGGAGAGCAGCCGCACGCAGCAGAGACATGGCGGCCCCGGGGAGAACCGGGCCGGGCCGGGCCGGACCAGACCAGATCGGTCCAGGCCGGACCGGGCCGGGCTGGAACCGGGGGTTCTAACGGCCGCTGCCGCAGCCGGGCCGCAGCGCGAGCGCCACCGCCGGGCCTGCCCACTCCCTTTAAGCCACACCCACCGCCCCGTGCCGGACACACCCTCGTCTTGGGTAGAGGCCACGCCCTCTTCATCAAACCGCGCCCTGTCTCGCATAGGCCACACCCTTTTCTCGATTCACAAATTCCGCCCACCTCTGCAATGACCCCTCCTCCTCCTCCAGCCACACTCACGGCTCCAGCCCCGCCCTCATCGCGGCTGGTCACACCCCCGCGCCACAGCTCGGGCTCTCGCCCACCAGTCCCTCCCCATTCTGACCCCCACTCCTTCCAGGCTCGGATCCCGCCCGTAGGCCCCGCCGGGACACAGAGCCGCCGCCCCCCCCAGCAGTGTCGCGACATGTCGCTTGCTCCCGACACCCAGCTGCTCCGTACTGGAGCCATCGGTGATCGGGGTGAGGGGATTGAGGGCACCTCAGCCAGTTCACAGGGACCCTCCTGAGCTCTGCTGGGGTCCACTGGGGGAGTCAGAGGGCTCCACAGAGGGGTCTGGTCAGGCTGGAGCCTTCTTGTCCTCCCAGAAGGACATGAGGAGCTGGAGCAGGTCCAGAGAAGGGTAATGGAGCTGGAAAAAGGGTTGGAGCATAAGAGCTCTGTGGAGCAGTTGAGGGAACTGGGTAGGGGTTAGCTGGAGGCCTCACCTCGAGTACTGGTGGCAGTTCTTCTGCACTACTCATTTCAAGAAAGACATTGAGAGGCTGAAGCATCTCCAGAGGAGCAAAGAGGCTGGGGAAGGGACTAGAGGAGAAAGTCTGATGAGGAGAGGCTGAGTGAGCTGGGGGTGTTCAGCCAGGAAGAGACTTAAGGGGACCTTCTCCCTGAACAACTGCCTGAAGGGAAGTTGTAGTCAGGTGGGGGTCCAGTCGTCTCCCAGGCAACTCATGACAAGACGAGAGGGCAGGGGCTGAAGCTGCCAGAGGAGGGTTAGGTTGGAAGTTAGGAAGGCCTTCCTCACAGAAGGGGTGATCAGACACTGGAATGGACTGCTCAGGACAGTGGTGGAGTCCCCATCCCTGGAGGTGTTTAAGAAAAGACTGGATGTGGCCCATAGAGCCCTGGTCTAGCTGATTGTGGTGATGTTAGGTCATGGGCTGGACTTGATGGTCTTTTCCAGCCTCAATAATTCTGTGATTCAGTGATTCTGGAGAAAAGGAGGCTCAGGGGAGACCTTCTTACTCTCCACAACTCCTTGGACTTCAGGAGGTTGGAATCAGGTGGGGGTCAGTCTCTTCTCCCTAGGAACAAGTGATAGGACAAGAAGAAGTGGCCTCGAGTTGCTCCAGGGGAGATTGAGGTTGGCCCTGAGGAACATTTTCTATACCACAAGGGTTCCCCAGGCCTGGCCCAGGCTGCACAGGCCAGTGTTGGAGTCCCCATGTCTGGAGGGGTTGCAGAGCTGTGGAGAAGTGGAGTGAGGAACAGGAGTTAGTAAGGACCTGGCAGCGCTGGGGGTCAGTGGTTGGCATCACAGGATCAGATCATTTAGGTCAGAAAAGACCATCAAGTCCAACCATTGACCCAACTGCCACAAGCCCACTGCTACACCTTGGCCACAAAAGCCCCACATGACTTTCTCTGAGCAGCATTTCCCACACAGCAGTGGAACAGAGGGACAACCGCAGTCCCGATGGCGCCTCAACCCTAATAAACAATTAAGATCCTCTCCGCTGACTCTAATAACTCGATCGCTTGGCCAAACCAGACATTTCCCAGCCCCTCAAGCAAGGTCACCATCCTGGGCTGCCCCAGTCCTGGTCCCAGCTCATGGCCGGGTGGCGACGGGGCCATCGGGGCCCTGGGGCTTTGATGCCATCATGATAAGCGGTGTTCGGGGCTGCCTCAGTTGATGGGTTGAGGTTGGCTGCTCTGCTTTATCGCTCTGATCTCCAGCAGCAAACTAGCAGCCATTCGGGTTTTGGCCTCTTTCTGCTTCATGTCCCCTTCCCCGGGGGTTTGGGGTTGTCCATTCTGTTTGGCCACAGGGACGTGGGTTATTCTGACAGGGCTGTGGGACAGCATATAGATACAATGGTCCCTTTGGGGCTTGTTGTGTCCCCTCTGTGGTCACTTTGTTCTCTTTGAGGTTTCTGTATCCCCTTTGGGGTCACTTTGTCCTCTTTGGGGTTTGTTCTGTCACCTTTGGGGTTTCTATGAGCTCTTTGAGATCACTACGTTCCTTCTGGGGTCACTGCATCCCCTTTGGAGTTATTATGTCTCCTCTGAGGCTTTTATGTTCCTTTTGGGATTTGCTATGTCTCCTTGTCCCCTTTGAGGTCACTGCATCACTTTTGGGGTCACTATGTACCCTTTGGGGTTTCTGTATCCTCTCTGGGGTTTCCTTTTGGGTTGCTTTATCCCATCTGGGGTTTCTATGTTTCCTTTGGGGTCATTGTGTCCCTTCTGGGGTCACTATGTCCTCTTTGCAATTTGGTACATCCCTTTTGGGTTCACTATGTCCCCTTTGGGGTTTCTATGTCCATTTGGGGTCACCATTTCCCCATTGGAGTTCCTGCATCTTCTTTGGGGTTTCTATGTCTGCTTTGGGGTCACTGTGTTTCCCTTGGAGTTGTTATGCCTCTTTTGGGGTCGCAGCGTCCTGTCTGCGATTCCTCTGTCCTTTTTGGGGTTTCTGTGTTCCTTTTGGGGTTTCTATGTCCCTTTTGGGGTTGCTGTATCCCTTTGGCATTTCTCTGTCCCTTTTGGGTTCACTGCATGCCCTTTGGCATTTCTGCGTCCCCTTTGGGGTCACCGTGTCCCCTATGAGGTTACCGTATCCCCTTTCCTCACTTTGGGGGGGGGGGGTGTCTCACCTCTTCACTCACTCCAAACAGCTCTTAAGGAGACTGAAGCCACTGAGGGTGGGAAATAGCCACGTTCTGCCCTGAAAACCCACCATAAACTGGGGTGGGGATGAAACCCCAACTGCTCCACACCCCATATTTTCAGGGGGCGAGACGCGCTGCCCCAGCCATATTCAAATGACCTGTTAAAATATTCCTCTTGTAGGAATAAAAAACCCCACACAGGGAATTTCTTATCGGCCCCGAGACGATCTGAAATCCAATTATCCTGCAGCCGGGTGCCCGGCCCTGCACTGCCGGCTCTTCTTATCCCTCCTCAGCATCTGCTTTTGATTTTCCCTTATTTTGATTGTTTTTTTCCCCTTTTTTATTGTTTTATTCTTATTTTTTTCCTTTCTGATTATCTCTCCTCTCCCTCATCTCCTCCTCTCTCCGCCACCCCCATAATTGGGGTTTTATTTTATTTCCCTGCCTCCCCCAGCCCAGTGATTTATTCAGCACCTTGATTTTTCACCGCTGCCTTCGAGGCATAAAGAGGAGGTTTTGATTACCCCAAAATCAATTATTTGATTTTTATTTTTTATTTTACTTATAAAAATTTTATTTCTTTTATTTGAATTTATTTAATTTTATTCTATTTTTATCTTCATTTTACTTTTTAATTTTATTTAATGTTGTTTTATTTCATCATTACTTCAATTTACTCTGTTTTATTCTCTCGAATCACAGGGAAAACTTTAGTTTTTTTCCTTTAAACTTGATTTTCCTTTTCTTTCCATTACCCTTCCACTTTAACTTTTGCTTCTAACTTGAATTTTTTTTCCTTCAGCCTTAAATTCTGCCTCAATTTTTGCTTCAAATGTTTGTGTTGAACCTTAAATTCTGCTGTCATTTTTGCTTCATCTTTACTTTTTAGTTTAAGCTCAATTTTTCCTGCAACATAACATTTTCCTTTAACCTCAGTTTTCTCTTTCCTTTTCCTTCAACTTTTGGTTCATCCTCAATTCTTACTTCAACCTTCAATTTTCCTTCAACTTTAATTTTTACTTAAACTTTATTTTTCCTTCAACCTTTATTTTTCCTTCAACCTTTATTTTTCCTTCAGCCTTAATTTTACTTTTAATTTTTGCTTCAATTTTAATTTTTGCTTTGGTTTTTCCTTTATCCTTTATCTTAATTTTTGCTCCTGAACACCATCATGGTGACATCCCTGATGAGGGGCTTCCCAACTCACCTGCCTCGTTAAGAACAAGATGGAAAATGCTGCCAACTCCATCATGTTG
>JAOXOE010029674.1:0-14129 GCA_028565055.1 Phoeniculus purpureus
ACCAAGGCCTGTTTCCCCCCCAAGGCCTGTTTCCCCACCAAGGCCTGTTTCCCACGGACAACACGAGTAGCCCAGCTCAGGGCAGACAAAGCCTTAAGTCCAGCTTTGATTATCTCTTCACTAGGTTTCCTTTCACGAACCTGCTGATTTTCTTCTTGCTTTCATGGAAGGGTGAATGTAAGTTTGATACGAGGTTTTTGTGGCCTGTTCCATCAGCCTCCATCTGGCAGACAATGAATCATGCACAGCTCGCAGGCCAAGCCTGGAAAAGACCGGCCTGGCTGACCGACAGCACGGATCTGTACGAAGAAGTGGGATGGGGTGACGGAAGCCGTCCTTCATGCACAGGCTCAAGGAGGTAGTGCTGAGTTTACTGGGGACTCCTGAGTTGCTGGTAATTGCTGTAGACGTGAGAAGCGGACTGGACAGTATTTGAGTCTTCAAAGCAATTTTGGAAGCTGAGTTAATTGATTTTCCTTTGCTTTTTCAAAATGGTGGTGAGGGCCAACATGTGAACGTAAATGAGACTCCTTAGCCCAAGGACTGTGTCAGGAGAGCTCCACCGTCACCCGCAGTACCTTGCTTTCTAGCTGTAGTCGCCTTCACATACCTATAAGTTTTGTTGTGTTTGTACTGGCGGTCAGTGCTGTAGGCAGTGCCTCCACACTTACAGCTGAATGTTGACAAACCACTGTACCTATTTTGTGTGCTGCTCCAGCAAAGAACTACCCACTCAGAACTCCGAGCTAAGCTGCTGCTGCTGGTTTTGGCCAGAGCTGCTGGCAGGTTGCCTTGTTAGGTATAAACATGTAAAACACAAAAGGATAAAAGACTGCAGTCTGCCAAATCCCTAATATAGACGACAACTTGGATTCCTACCTCTGTGTGGAAGAAACTGCTTTCCTCTGGTTTTGGAAGCATTTGCAGTTCGGTAAGCTGCTGTTGTGTCAAGGGGATGTGCTTTCCTGTTATGGTTCTGGTACACTTCAAAATGCTTTCCTGGAGCACTGCATGACTCTGCCAACCTGAAACTCAATAAACAGTTCTAAAAGAACAAGAATTTAGTGGTGCTGCTTTATGCATCATAAAATAGGTCTTTATTGATTTATTAATGTATGAATGAAGCCAGAGAAGATTGTCCAATATTATCTGTCATCATCATATATAATCCCTGCTCTGTGCATTTGACACCTTTGTTTCTCAGGTGTGATGCTAGAGAAGTCAGACTGGTATTACACCAATATACCCCAGAGGAAAAACCAGACTCTATTTGTGCCATCCATTATTGTCATAAGCTAAGAGTATTACAGAAGCCCCCAAAACCCGGGTGGGGACAAGTATGCAAGTTTGTGTAACGTTTCTGTTAGATAAGCTTATTTCTATGGTTTAGTAGTCTTTCTGTATGTGTCAATCTTTCCATATGAGTAATCTTTCTGAGACATCATCAAGAAGAAAACTGAATGTCACAGTATCTGTTTGGTCTGTACATCTGTTACTGATGCTCAGGTTTACATAACACTGGTGAATTGTTGTGCAATTTAAAGTACATACTATTTTTTATTGCAGATTTCAAGGTAATCATCACATTCCCAAAGCTAAATAGGTAAGAGAGGGGAACCAGTGGACGTCTCCTTCCCACCTTGCCTCAGGCACGAATGGCATTTACAATTCATACAGCCTTAGAAATCTCATGGCTGTTGGAGTGCTGCTTCAAAACCTACTGCCACAAACTGCAAGTTCTGATAAATGCCAGTTTAGCAGTCATGTTACTTACTGCCTGGGTTTGCCAGAAAGGGAAATCAGAGTAAGTGACAGCAGACTCGGTGTCATCAGCAGTGCTTTAGCATATCTGCAGTTGGGAAGAAATGCTTGGATGCACTTGTGTCAGAAGAGAAAAGCAGCAAAGCAGCAATTTCTGGTACGGGTTCTCTGAGGCAGATCCAGCTGGGTCGTGACATGAAGCAAATTGTCCATGCTGTAAGATGGATAAAACCCCAAACATATTTGAAAGAACCAGGGACTCATGAGGTGCTGGTTAAGTGTAATGCACACCAATCAAATGCCCAAGTAAGAAAATCTGCTTTAAAGAAAATGGACAACAGGTGCATTCCTAGTTTCTGTTTGGATGTTCCTACCCACTGCAAAAGCTTCTTACTGTGCTTCCTCCCATACTTACACTGAGAATGAAGAGATCATATAGCTAAGTGGGGGACTGGTAATCTGGGGTCTAGATTAGAAAGCACTCCTTAATGCAACGGTTTTTTGGCTAGAAATGCTGTATGCATTAATCCAAGTGCAAAAACTGTGACTAACTTCACAGTAAGATTTATACACCTATGAAATCATATACACAAGTCAATAAAAAGATTTATGGAAGAGGCACTTCCTATTGTAAACCAGAGACTGAATTTGAGAACCAACTCCTAAACACCCTTGCTGAAACAGAAAAAAAAATACATCCAGGTAACATGTTACTAATGTGCTTGCTATAAATCTTCTAGTGGTGACGACACGGCCAGCATTTCAGAGCTCAAACAAAGCAAATCCAAAGCAACATGTAGGCAAGAAGTTTTGTGTCGAGTAGCATGCTGGCTAAGAGTTGACTTCACTAGTAACACCAGGTGAATCACTCTGAGAGAAAGGGGACAGGCAGAAGAGAACAGGATGCCAGCTGAAATCATTCTAGGAAGTAGTCCTACATTAAAGAGTGAAATAAATCAAAAGGCTGAGTGGATAGTCACAGGTCTTCTGGATGATCTCTGCATATTAGTGGAAGGTGTAGATTTGACATGGCATTTGACATTTGCCAGGGGAGACCAATAAAGTCACCACAAGGAACAAAGGGTACTTTGCTTTCATAACACACCCACAAAACACATGGTTTAAGTACAGAGACATTTTACTTATAACTCTATTTATAAGTCAAGTTTCATCAAGTTATGACTTGAAGAATGGAAAAAATCCAATATTTTCCATTCCAAAGCAAGGAAGAAACTACAGGACAAAGTTTACTGTCCCATACAAGAATGTTTCTGCTTCAGTCTCACAAAGACCATTGAAAGGAAACTGAGTTCCTGACATCATCGTAGGACAATACACGCAGCCATACTATTTCACACTCTGTCCAGGATGATGGGACCAAATCACAGAATCTCTTTGGTTGATGACATCTTTAAGATCGAGTCCAACCATTGACTCATCACTGTTAGTTTACCAGTAAATCATGCCTCTAAACACCATATTTATGTGTATTTTAAACACTTACATGGAGAGCAGCTCCACCACTTCCCTCAATAGCCTATTCCAATGTCTAACAACGCTTTCAGCAAAGAAATTCTTCCTAATATGATATCCAATCTGGCACAATTTGAGGCCATTTGCTTTTGTCTTATTGTTTGTTACTTGGGAGAAGAGACTGTCTCTCCCTCCTCACCTGATCTCCTATCAGGAAATTGTATTTTTGCTAATATCAGCCTTATAAGGTGTCTTGGATACAGCAATGCTGCACTGCACTGGAGTATAGGAAAACTGCTGCTGCTCTAACTGAGAGGTTTTCTCAGAAACAGAGTCCTGGACAAGCGTCACTAACAATAACAATGCATATTCCCTGATGAGTGGCTTTTGGGATAAGACACAGCTCAGAAGTGTTTCTCCAGGCAGCACAGTGTCAGGAGCCCTGCTATTTAGAGACTTTTTGCAGACTTGAATAACCATGGGGCTTCCCGCCAGAAGCTGCTTACTCCCACATTGCAGCGCGAAGCGCTAGATTCTTGCCCAGCCAATTGTAGATGACGGGAGAGCCACTTATTCCTATACAGCAGCTACTAGCATTCAGCCTGTGTTGAATGGATGCTTGGAAGTGAGAAACTGAGGATATTCACCTGCAATGGGACTGGCTGTGCTGCGTCCAGACAGTGCTGGCTGGGCTTGTCAGGGATATCTGTATGACAGGAACGCCACAAACCAAAGCCACCATCAGACTCGTGAGATGGAGTAGGAACTGATGGATGTGGACAAGTTAGCGAACAGATCAAAGGGTACCAAGCTGTGCAAGATGTCTGCCCAGACAAGCCCAAATACTTGTGATAGACAGTTGTCTGGTACGTGCACTAAGGAATTTCAATGGAGATTTGAAGAAGGAAGGCTGCAGTGTTGATTGTAATCTTGTGTCATAGAAGTGCCCCGTAGTATACGTTAGAAGCAAGGCTAGTATGTTACACATCACAAGGGAGACTAATATACACTTTTGGTGCATTTAAACAATGCACATAATTAAAATATATTAAAATTTTCTCTGTTAATTGTAAGTAGTTTAAGTCAAAGCATTATTGCAGCAAATCACTACCAATAATGATATTTTAAAGCATGGCTGAAAACACACGTCTCAAAGAAAGCATCTTTAGAAATCACTGCCATTAGTGGTGCCATGAGCTGAAATTTCCAGACTTGCCTCTTTGTCTCTACGACCTGTAAAGAGTAAAAGCAGCAGCATGCTCTGGCTTTGAGGTTGTTGCATTACAATCTCAAAATAATGCCATAAAAAGGCATTCCTGTCTATGTCAAAATTGACAGTATCCTCAAAATGTAAAATAGGAGGGGAAAAAAAGGAGTACATGGCAGCAATGTATTAAAATCAGCAGCTGCTTTGTCTTGGAGTAAGTCTTGTTGAAAGGGTTTTTTTACCTGGTGACTGAAAAAAAGTCTTGATGATTTCATTAAAGAAGTTCAATTACTTCAGCAAATGGAATATCTAGAAAATATATTTTTAGATTTTTAAGTTCAAGGAAAGAAGTGGACAGTCCTTCCTTTGTTTTATAATTTAAATGCAGACAGGTACAGTGAAGGTTCTACAGCAAATAAATCACAAACACGAAATACGGACTCCTCATTTTTCTCATCAAAAGTGCTCACCATAAATCAGCATCAAATTAATTTTTTTTCACTCATATAACATTCGGTACAGAGCAAGAATGCAAAAAATAAGTTATGGAAAATGGATGTCAAAGTAGATAATTATTTCAGTAACTATATATACAGATTCTGCTTGCAAGAAAGAAGTGTGAAGTAGGGTAAAACTGTATGATTGCAAAATGATGTCTCTGAAGGGTTTTAGAGCAATGATTATCAGCTTCTTTGAATGAAAAAACAGATGAAGGACAGAAAAAGCTTCAGATTGATTACATAAATCAGTGAGCATCCAACTATGCCTTAAATCATGTTTGAAGTTATTGTGGATTCAAAACCAGAATTATTTGGCACCACAGTTTCCAATCCGTGAGAAACTTCTGTATATAAAAAAGAGCTTTTTACTCATTCAGCATTTGACATGGGAATATTTCTTGCAGGCAAAGTAATGCTAACTGTTGAAATGCTAGAGATAGGGTACAGGCATATAAAGAGACACAGACCCTCCTGAATATATGCAGGTGTATTTTGTCTGGCTCACAGATCCCTAGTTATCTCCCTATGCTTTCAGAGAGAAAACATATACAGAGCGAGGATGAACACATTGCACCTTATACCTCACCTCCCAGCTGTAAAACAGAGCCCAGGGAGTCAAACAGGGCCCAGAAACAAAGGTTCCTATGAGCACGCACACCTGCTGCGGTGGGCGGTGGGGGAATCATGGCCTTGTCCCACACTGTCCACTCGCTGTATGGGTTTGCACCACAGATGAAACCAGAGGAACTAGTGAGACAGTGGCTGGTCAAACTGAGAAACTAGTCAAAACAAGTCATTCATCACAACCTCTTGTACCTTCCACCCAGCCTGACTCCTGGCACAATCAAACGTCATCTTAGAGGTCCACTGCCGTGATGTCATTCCCAGCAGCCCAGCTTCTCCCAACTTACTGAAGTGGCATTGAAACACAAGGAAGAAACAAATCCAGGTTTGGACTCCAAAACAAAAACAATTGCTCTAATGCCATGTATCGACCTGCTTTTGTTTCATGTGTGTACCAACCAGCTTTCTAGTTGTAGGGCTAACTGTTGAAATACAAAGACGACAAAGAGTAGAAGTTAATATCCTGGTTTTCTTTTTTTCTGATGAAGAAAGTATTGCAATGTATTCCACCAGGCACTTTACAGAGCAATACGGATCATTAGAGCATTCCATACAACAGTCCGAACATGGGATTTTTGGGAAAAAATAGTAGAAGTTGCCATTTCCAGTGGGGAGAGAGCTCATTAAAAGGCACACGATCCTTTCAAATCCTCCCAAGAGGTATAAACAAGGAAGCAAAACAATCCCAAGGTAGTCTGTTACTAGTCTGGATTATTTGCCTTGTTTTAAATTTAAGACATATTTAACAAAGGGGATGTTTTCGGTTACCCTTTGGAGAATAAAAATAAACACACTCTGCTTCTGTAATTTTTCCTTCAGTTTAATTGCCTCAGAGCCCTTGGTTGTGCTGTAGTAGCAGTCATTAAATCAGTGGGTGATGGACACCAACATCTCAATGTTTATTTACCTGCCTCAAAAATTGGGATGGTCTTCCTATATTTTAGTGGGCGTCAAATATTTTATTATAAAGTACAGTGGGACATCTGTGCCTGGAAAATGTCTCCTGTGCCATTTGATTGCCTTTTAAGCAAATTCTCACAGGTCTTCACAGTGTGGCAACCTCACTGGGTAAGTGGAAATCCTAAATTCACTCAAGGATGCTCAATGTATGGAACCAACTCTTCCTTGCTGTGTTTCTCACTGCTGGTAATTGCTTTGTCTCCTCAAGCAGTGCTTCACAGCCTTGGCCCTGTTGCTGGTCCACGGACATGGATTTTTCCTTGCTCCTTGTGAGCCTCATTCATCACCTATTAAAGCAATGGGAACCTTTTCATTGACTGTTATTAGAATGTGCATCAGGCTTGGATTTGACTTGTTGGGTTTGTATCTATGTAGAGAGATTTCCGGCCATCAACATGGGATGACACAGAAGAGAGTCGCTTTTTGCTTATGTTATGCTTTAAAATGTCACTGATATAAGAAGAAATACCTGCAATCTTGAATTAAAGATTTTCTATGCTTATTGTCTGTCGCAGAGTCACCCACAAAACTAGAGAGCAGTAGCGATGAGAAAAAAGCAGATTTATCACAACCAGAGGTGCCTGGCACTCCAACAATGCACACGTTCGGATGTCAGTCAGGAATTTCTACACCGCAAAATTACTAAACCTTAAGGAATGCTCTAAGACAAAACGTGTGCGAGCTTACACACACAAGGGAGAAGTCTCCCACCTAAGGTTACCCAAGTGAAAAGCCACTCACCAAAAGGGAGGTGAGGAATCATTTAATCCCATGGAAATATCTTTGGGTGGCATCCAGATCCAAGAGGACAGTCTCTTCTATTGCAGGATCTGCTGCTCTGAAAAGATCAGCTCAAAATTCAGTGCCGGCAGGGCTCTGTTTATACCCTGAGTCAAGTGTGGCCTGTGGTCATCCTAATTATAAATAAATGTAGACAAAAGTGGGCTTTGAGGGGCTCAGACAGTAGTGACCCAGGGAGACAAAATATAAACTACCCATCAAGTACTGTAGTTTGGGTTTTTTGCCAGTCCTTTACCTGCACTTGCCCCACTGTCTGAAGACTGCACGCATTTATGATCATAATACGCAGACATATTTAACTATTTCCTCATCAGTGTTAAGTTTTATAGGTTTATTTTACAAAACCTGCCACACAAAGTAGCCAGAAATTATGATGTCAGGAGTCCGCAAGCAGCTCCTCCCAGAACAGAAAAAAAAAGCAGCCCAGCAGCACAATCAGTTGCACTGCAGAAAACCAGAAATGATTAAGACAGGTCTTAAGAAAGATTAATTCAGCATAATTGCCTTGGCAAAAAGAGGAAGAGAATTCATGTTTGTGTGGTTTTCTCTTGCCCTAAATCAAGGGGACAGGCGATGAAATGAAGTGAAACTGATGCAATCACAGCCATGATCTTGTGGCTGTGCAAACAGTGACAGCTGTGATTTCTGCCATGCGTACAGCCACAGCACAGCACACAGAGTCCAAGAGGCAGCTCCAAGGAGCCCTGTATTAAGAAAACACCTCCATTTCCCTCTTGTCCAGTTGTCCCTTTCTTCTCCATTTTCTAGGTGCTAAGCATTTGGTATGATAGTGTTACAGAATGTTCTGGGTTGGAAGGGACCTTTAAAGGCCATCTGGCCCAAACCCCGCTGACATGTGCCAGGACACCTCCGGGTTGCTCAAAGCCACATCTAACCAGGCTTTGAATAACTCCATGGAGGGGTCCTCTACCACCACTGGGAAACCTATTCCAGTGCCTCACCTCCCTCATAGTGAAAAACTTCCTCCTTACGTCTGACCTAAACCTACCCTCTTTCAGTTTAAAGCCATTACACCTTGTTCTATCACTGCATGCCCTTGTAGGATGTCTCTCTCCAGCTTCCTTGTAGGATCTCTTTAGGTATTAGAAGGTTCCCCAAAGCTAAACAACACCAAGTCTTTCTTCACAGTAGAGGTGCTCTAGCCCTCTGATGATTTTTGTGGCCTACTCTGGGCCTGCCCAAACGGGTCCGTGGTTTTTTGTGCTGAAGACTCCAGAGCTGGATACAGCCCTACTGGGATGGGGTGCATGTCTCACCAGGGCAGAGCAGAGGGAGAGAATCACCTCCCTCAGCCTGCTGGCCACGTGTCTTTTGATGTAGCCCAGGACACATTTGGTGACTGTGTTCCACACTGTGCCAGCACACGTGCTCACGTATTTACAGTAAATACACACGGCATATGCTAGTTTTGTTTGCCGTTGTCCTGAATTCACCCGCTAGATAGAATTAAGGCGAAGCCCATGTTAAAATGAAAGGCAGAAGATGCTTTCTTAACCCTACTGTCCTCCCAAATTCAAGTCAGAAATGAACTGACCACAGTGAGACGGGGCAAGGAGGAGGGCAGCCGGAGGAACATGTGGTATTCCATGCAGTGGGGGTGAAAAGAAGCCTAAAAGCTACGGGAAAATAGTCTGGGGAATGCATTCAGAAGTCGTTCTTAGGAAGCAAATAATAACTGATGAGACACTTGATCAGAGACAGCAGAGTGGTATGGGATAAAATCTATGATGACTGCTCAATAGAAACCACGAAATAATCAAGTCAGCTTTCAAAACAGCAATCTGGCTACCCAAGAAAGACAGGCAATACTTGTTGGGAAGTTCACTCTAAGAAAAAGGAAACCAACATCCCGACCAAGACAAAACACAGAGACCACAGAAGTAGTGCTCTTCCTCTCCCGAGGCTGAGCCTTGTGGCATAACTCAGACCACACAAGCCATTCTCCTGTAATGGGACACACAAACATTAGCAGCACAGCCTCACGTGATTCTTCAGAAATTTCAGGAACTTGGTGGTATTTGGAGACTACAGAATGAAAATAGTATCTTCATTAGGAACACAGAGAGTCAATGGCTCTGGAAGTGATGCACACCTAGAAAGTGTGATGTAATGTGGACTGAGGGATTCAGTTTTGCTGCTCCAACTTGTATGTAGATAGAAACCTGTGCAGTCAGGGTGTCCTCACTGCAGCAGCAGGAAGACCTGTCCTCAAAGGAAGTGAGCCTGACTGAATCATTCAGGAGAGCAACATGATAACAACAAAAAGGAAAGAAGAACCAAATAAGCATTGGTTTGGCACAAAAACACACCTGAAGACAAATTCAGTCGAGACACCAAAGACATGACAGGAAGAATGTCTTTAGTTTCCTACACATCAGCTCTTGATTACTGGGTAGCAAATGAGATTTGGGATTTCTCAAGTAGCTCAGCCTGTTTAGCTTAATAAGAAGAGGATGATAATTAGTTCATGGACTGTAAATATCTGACTACACAGGAACAGAGCTCTGATAATTGAGGGCTCTTCCATCTACCAAACAAAAATGACCAACTGACTAGTTGAAGCTATAAACTAAAAATTCCATGCAAAATCTGAAATGTGAGGCTAGATAACCATTACCAAGCTGTACTAACACTGAATTTCCCATTTCTGACAATCCATTAGAAAGCTATAGCAATGGTTATGGTGGATTTCCTCCTTCTGACAATCTTAGAATTAAAAAAACCACGGCAGCTGCGTTCAAAGGTGTGTGTGGGGGAGTGCGTTGAGTGGGATTTCTCCCAAAAGACATGGTTCTAATACGATTTCTGGGAAGGTGAATCATGTAGAGATGCTCACCCTATATAACTGAAACTCCATGTGCTTTATAATCTACAAATCTCTCTTGTGCAAAGTCATCTGCTCAATGTGCTTAGCAGGGTTTATCGTATGTTAAAGTGGTACATTTTTGTGGGAACTGCTTGCCAAAATATTGGGAGGTGGTGGAGTCGCCATCCCTGGAGGTGTTCAAAAAACGAGTTAATGTGGCCCTAGTGGGCATGGCATGGTCAGGCTGACAGTTAGACTGCATGACCTTGTAGGCCTCTTCCAACCTTAATGATTCTATGATTTGAAATCTCAGATTGAAGTAATTTTCCATGAGAACTGCTTCCAGACTTGAGGCGCTATTGATTGCACGGCAAGGTTCAAAATAAAATTAAATGCATGATTTGCTCCAAGGAAAACTAGAAGAAGCTGCTTCTCTAAGTGACTCGCCTACAATTTAAAAAGAACTAGAACACGCATGCCCCCCTTGACCAACTCCCATTCCTTAAAAAAAAGTCTTCCTATCTGACAGTGTCTTTCTCTCTTTACAGAGAATTATTCTTAGCTTTGATTGTAAAAAATACTAGTGGAACAGTAGTGTGAGTCACAGCAGGTAAGCAACAGTGCTAAAAGCATAGTCAGGACTTGCTAGGTTGCTGGGACAGTAGTGAAGGTGCTGTTGTACGTCTAGGAGGATAAAATGATGCACCTTGTACAAATTCAGAAAAAATGGTGATAGCAGTCAGAGTTTGAGAAGGAACATTTCCATCCATTGCATCAGATTTGTTTTCTACCTCAGTATAGTCTGATGGAGATATTTTCTCACCAATATTTTTCTCCTCTCCTAAGAATACAACAGAGCAGTCAGCTTACAGCATTACACACCAGCAGCCAAGGAGAGAACACAGAATAAGACATTTCTACTGGCTGTATTTGCAAAACCCACATTAATTAAAATCAAGCAGTATGCTACTTTTAAGCATTGTGGCTGCTGAACCCTGGAGCTTTAATGTGTCATTTAAACAGTGGGGTTACTACTTGTATAAGCAGTCATGTCTGAGCTCTCTCTAATTTGGGGGGGGAAACAAAGTAAAATCCCCTTTTATTTCTCTTATTCTATCTTAATTAGAAAAGCTGTGATTCCCAGGGTGAGAGCCTGCTGAGCAATTCAGTTACGGTATTTGCTTTTCATTCAGCCCATTTATTAGATTAATTGCAGCAATCCACGGTGGTGAGGGCTAGATACTCTCTACTCACTACCCAAAACCTTGACTCAGACACCAGTGCTGTCTCTCGGAGCACTGTGGGTCTAGAGCTCTTACAGCATGCTGCCACAAAATCCCTGTTTGAAGGAGGTCTGGTGGGAAAGGGCTTAGCCAAAGCGTGTTCCCACTGTGGGCAAGAGATAGAATCATGTTTAGAGGAGGCCTCGGTAGGTAGGTGAGTGTGTCTTTGGGAGCGTTTGGAGTTAGGTACAGAGAAAATTAATCAGTGAATACATGTAGGGTAGCTGGAGAATGGAGATTCAAAGCGGATACAGAGGAACAGGTGGATGAGATGGAATGACATCGATATGACATACAAGAGTGTGTAAAACCAGCCCAAGCCCATCGCATTTATCTCCCTACCATCCCAGCTCCTTTGGGTTGTACGAGTAGCAGTACAGCCAAGCAGAAGGCAATTAAACTTCTGCCTGTAGACCAGCAGGGATGCTCTTTTTTTGCTTTAGAGGCACACTCCCCAAGGCCTAAGTTGAACTGTAGTCTACAATTGAGCAGCACTACAGGGTCTCCGCTCTCAATTGGGAATTATTGCAATCTAAACAATAATTTAGGAGTATTAATGCAAACCTGTTGTTGGATTGCAGAGTCATGTATTTACCATTTAACAATTCTGGTGCAAAGTCACTTATGCATTGGGAAGGCTAGATAGCTACGAAGGGATAACTCTGGTATTTCCATACGAATCTACACCCTGTAGATTCATATGGAGGGTTCTGCCTTATAACTCGCTGTTGCTCAAGGCTCTTCAGAGAATTTCCCTGCTTTGCTTTTTAAACATGGACACTAGAGAGAAGGAAAAATGTAACTGAAAAATTTCACTGTTTCACTTGTGGGAGTATTTTTTCTTTCACTTTGCTATAGCTACACACCAGCTTCCTCCTTTGTAAAGGAGTTTTAAAATACGCAGGCTAAGAAAAGGCAGAGAGTGTGTATTTTTACCAAGTATTGCTAGTTACTGCAGAGACCTTGTGATTTGGATGCACTTCCCTGGTGAAACCTTGCCCTCACAGCAGCCAGGAAAACTATCCACTGACTTTGCAGGGCTGAGTGCAATGAAAGCAGTCAGGTGGCACGGTAGGGTTGGCCTGTCCTCTTTTGCAGGGATACCGTTTCAGCTCAACCCACACTAAGCAGAAAGCTAAGCAAACATTAGCTTGACTTTTGGCATTACACTTGAAGGTCACAAGACTCAGTTTTGTTTAACCTGCACACTTCTAACACAGTGGCCTCTTCCCACAAGCTCATCTGGTCGCTTCTCTCTGACATCCAGGAAACAAGCCTCCCCAACTACTGTCATATTGCTGAAGTGAGGAGGAGGTTTTATAAGATACAGAAAGTGAAAATCTATACATGACTTTGTTAATTAAAGAAAAAGATTTTGCACTGTGTCTGTAAATAAAACTGCAAAAAGACAGCAAGGTCATCCTCATGCCGAGAGATACTGAAGGGCTGTGGAAATCAGGGGACACCAAAGCTATCATACTGCAAACCTGCTGAATGCTAGGATTATGTACACTGACTTTTTACGTGCTTTTTACCATGACTTTCTGTTGTTATCTACCACAGTGTTGTAGTTATTCCAAAATTTGTGTAACGAACTAGACATTCATGCTGCACTACAAAGATTGCAGCAGTAATGGTAAGATCCTATTTCCTTGCCTTGCCCGGTTTGCATTAAGGTAATTTTGCATTGAAGTAATTTCTGCAGAAGATTAATTACTTTTTTCTTTTCCTAATGGGTTCAGCTAGCTTGGTATATTAAATGCACACGTTCCAAAGTACTGAACGAACAACTCCATAAATGCTTAGCTTAATTGTGTGGTGACTTGTGATGGAGGTCACCACAAGTTGGCCTTTATTAGCCTCGACCCACAATCTGTGACAGTGATTGCTGAAAGGATATAAAGATGCAGTAGAATGTTGTAGAAACACAACAGTGGCAATAAGAAATGAAAGTATTTTTGATATCTGGAGACAGGCACTATATTGTGTTATATATATTTGTAATATTTCTCTCTATGTGCATCCTGCTTCTGCATTAAACATAAGACTACAGAAAACTTGACTTTTAACTCTCAGTAGGTCACTGCTCCCCTTTGATTTGTATTGCTAATAATGAATAAATAACTCAGTGAAGAAAATTAGTATTAACAAAATGGTTGAGTTAAGGCCAGGTAACCACCCACAGAACTGCTCACAACGTTTGCAAAGAATCTGCCCGTTAACCATGTTAACTATATGTGAACGCCTCATTTATTATGGCTATTTCCCTAAGCATCTGCAGTTCTCCGGAGCTGGAGACAGAGTATCGAGCTAGGCAGCACTTTGATCTGACTCACACATAGGACTCAACCACCACTCTAGGCAGCCCATTCCAGTGCCTGACCACTCTCTCCGTGAAGAACTTTTTCCTGATGTCTAATCTAAAACTACCTTGAAGCTTGAAGCCCTTCCCTCTGGTTCTGTCACTACCACCAACAAAGAGGAAAGCAGGGAAGAATGCTAGGAGGCCTGCCTGGATGAGCAAGGAGCTCCTGGACACACTGTCCCACAAAAGGAAACTCCTCAAGGAGTGGAAGGGAGGACAGCTAGAATGGGGGTGTATAAGGAAGCTGCCCCAACAGCTCGAGATCTGGTTAGGAAAGCCAAGGCACAGTTTGAATTGGACCTAGCCAGGGAGGTCAAAGGGAACACCA
>JAOXOE010029675.1:0-14127 GCA_028565055.1 Phoeniculus purpureus
AAGACAACACCTTTTTAATGTGAGGATGATCAAACAGTGTCACAGGATCCCCAGAGATACAACCTCGATGGACACTGCATCAGGGGAGGTTTAGATTGAATCTTAGGAAGAAGTTCTTTACACAGAGAGTGGTTGGGCACTGGAACAGACTGCCCAGGATGGTGATGGAGTCACCATCCCTGGAGGTGTTTAAAAAATGAGTAGCTACAGCACTTGAGACCATGGTCTAGGTGTTAGGGAGATGTTGGGATGAGGGCTGGACTTGATGACGTTCGAGTTCTTTTCCAGCCATAATGATTCTATTATTATGACAGAATATTATTGAAGCAGAAAGCTATAGGGTGCACAGAAAACAAACCAATGGGAACTCATTAGTTCCAGTGCATAAGAGCATTTTATTTACTTTTACACGTGGTTGTTTTTGCCCAAAGTTTGTTCTTTTAGAGCAGAAAGTTCTTCCTGTGGTGACTGGTACAATATGTTTCCCCTTGGGACCCACCAAAAGCATTGAGTTCTCTCCTAGAGGTCAAAAATACTGACAGTGCAATAAAAGTTGCTGTACAAGGAGGACTAGTGTGTTTATTGATTTGTGCACTCATTGCCAATACCATCGCGTGATCAGTACCATCCCATACAAACAGAAGGAAGGATACAATTTCCATCTGGCCCTACGAGTCTACTACTTAGGAGTCTACAAAGAATATCCAGAGTTATTCTAGGGCACCACTCATCTGACATAAGCTAAATGTCTTCCTTAGGAAAAAATTAATCTCACCCTGGAAGTCCCTTCCTTCTTTCTTTCCATTGGCTCTAGTATTTACTATTCACGTGTAGACATCTGTGGTCGGTTAGATGAATCCTGTCCAAGTTCTTTTGCCAAATTATACTTGCTGTTTGTCTGTCTGCTTGCCCAAATGTCTCTTACCTTCTATTTCCGTTATTAGCATGTATTAAAAAATAAATAACCTGTGGAAAAGGAGCGTTCACAGAATCACAGAACATTAGGGATTGGAAGGGACCTCAAAAGATCATCTGGTCCAATCCCCCTGCCAGAGCAGGACCACCTTGACCAAGTCACACAGGAACATATCCAGGCAAGTTTTAAACATCTCCAGAGGAGGAGACTCCATACTTAATACTTCTTAAAACTAAGAATAAGGCAGAGTTTATAAACCTTTCTTAACAGCACTGAATACTAATTATGATGATTATTAACGTAATAGGTGGTCATTCTCAGTGGGAGTAATTCTGATAGCAAGATTTTCAGCAGTGTGCACTCCTGTCTTGGCTTCAGTGTCCTAAAAGCAAATCAATGTTTCTGCCTTACTAGCACTTACTGAATGACACACAAAACAAGAAGCTAAGCACAATCAAGGAGGACAATAAAGCCCTAGGGGTACAGGTAAAGAAAATCCTGTGCAAGCTGTCTTCCCTCCATCTTAGCAGTAGTAGGAAAGGAGGTGGCCAGAAAGAAGTGCGCAATGAGCATCGATGCCTGGCTACATGACTAGTGCCATCACTTGAGGGGTTTGGATTTTATGAAAATAGGAAGTCCTTCAGTGATGATAACCTGCTGGGGAGGGATGGAATACACCTGTCTTGAAAAGGTAAGGGAGTCTTTGGCCACAGGCTGGCCAGCTTAGTGAAATAAACTTTAAACTAAAGGTTCTGGGGGCTGGGTCCAAGATGGAAATTCTCAGGTTAATGCATCCACCTGGGGAATGCACCTGGGAAAGAACTAGAAGGCAAAACATCATGGGGTGGTACTATAGAACTATGTTCTATCCTCCCACTCCCCTCCAGTGAAACCTGCATGTTTGATTAGCTCTTTGAACTACCTCTACAGTAACACACCCAGTGTGGAGAGCAAGCAGGAAGAACTAGGCACCTGTTTGTGGTCACAGGGCCATGATCTAGTTTTGATTACTGAGGTGGGATAGCTCAGATGACTGGAATGCTGTCAAGGATGGATATGTACTACTCAAGAGAGACATGTCAGCAATATGGGGTGGTGGAGAGGCTCTTTATGTGAGAGCACCTGGAATGTATCAGCCTTTGTCTAGGACAGGATGAAGAACCAGCTGAGAACTTAAGGAAAATAATCCAGGGGCAGACTAATCTGGGTAACTCTGCTGTGAGTGTTTACTATAGGTCATCTGAGGATGAGGAGTTTGAGACGGACAGCTGAAAGCAGCCTCACGTTTACAGGCTCTGATGCTCATGGGGACTAACTTCCCTGATACTTGCTGGAAAGGTAATGCTGCAGGGCACACTCAGACCAGGAGGTTCCTACAGTGCATTGAGGGTAGCTTTCTAATACAAGTGGTGAAGGAACCTACAAGGAGAGGTGCCCTGCTGGACCTTGTATTAACAAATAATGAAGGCCTTGTTGGTGATGATTCCGTAGGCTTGGTGTTCTGTTTGCAGTGGGGGTGTGTGTGTGGGAAAAGCCTTTATCCATGGTTTATTTTCTTTCCTGTGTGTGATTTTTGGGCAGGAGAGGGAGGTTGGGGAATTCTCTGTTAGGTTTCATGTAGTTCCAGGTGGCTGCTGTGCTGCAGGTGAGGTGGCTCTGCCAGGTGTTTTCCCCCTATTTTGTGTTTCTTGTTCTTTTGATAATTTTTATAATTTTTTCTTTACTACAAATTTGTTTTCCATTGAACATCCTGGGAATTCAAAACTGGGGCACCTTCATAGAATCTTTCAGGTTAGAAAAGGCCCTTGAGATCATCAGGTCCAACCAATAACCCCATTCTACCAAGTTCACCACTAGACCAGATTTCTAAGCATCACATCTAATTGAACTTTAAACACCTCCAGGGATGGTGACTCAGCCCCCTCCCTGCATGACCTGTTATGATGCCTGAAAATGCCTTGTGTTTCTTTGGAGAGAAAAGGTGACTTTTGCTGTGTGGTTTTCTTTTTTGAAAGCAGACTGTCACTGGAAAGTTTATGCCCACAAAAGTGCACCTGATATGTTGCTATGGATTCCTCATCAGAGGCAATACATTTATTAAGCCTCAGTTTCAGAGCATTCAGGGTGTGAACAATTCCCATTAAATTTGGTTTCAATAGAGCACAGAGTCCTCTGCCAGTAGGGTAGTTGTTTGTGAGCGTTGTTATGCCTGTAGCCTGCTGTGTGGTAGTTGTTCCGAGAATTGTGCTGATAACATGTATATAGGAAGACAGCATTTAATTCCACATTTTTTTAAAATGAGACATGCAATTTAGAAAGCTTCTGAATAAAATTACATTCTGGATCAATGTGAACAAGGAGATCAGTGAGGTTCCCATTTCTCTTTTTCAACATGTCCAGAAAGAAAGAACGGGAATTAAAAGTTCAAAAGCCTGAGATGTACTATTTTCCATGCCAAGTGAAGGCTGGCTTCATGTTCAGTGTACAAAAGGCCATTTAGATGCTTTGAAATTGCTGACTAACATAGCCAGAGCTGACACATTTGCCAGTAGACTGACAAGCATCTGATTCAATAAAGGTTTCCAGTCTTTTCTTTGACATTTTGGTGCTGGGTTATCATTTTGAATTATTTGCATAGTAAACTATTTTCATCCTGTTTCTCATGCAGATGTAACTTATTCCACAGCTTTGTCATCCCTGAAACCTGAATGTCTTTCCTTTCCTTGCAAGTTATGTGAACTTCGTTTTTAGCAATGCCATTCTTTGAAAGAAAAGCTTTTCTTAAGCCTTCTCAGCACTGCATAGCTCCATCATCACTGCAGGTACAGGAACTAAATCTGTGGGTCACTTCCCAGTATTTCAGGTTTTCAATAACTTCATGTAACAGAACAAGCACTTCAAAATTCCTGCAGAATGCCCTTGGCTACTAAAAGAAGTGTAAACTTCATGCAAATGTTTTTCCTCTTGTGCCAGGGTGCTAATCATTGCAGTCCAGCTGGTATGGACAGATTTGAACGCATTTGCTGAGTAAACATTTGTAAAGTGGTCTAATACTTGACATAATACAGCAAGCATGTTGGGGATTGTGGTGGGCTTTGTCTCCCACTTATAAAATGTATGAAGAATGTTATTGTAAAGAACTGAGTTATGTTAAATTCAGCCGGAAGAGAACTCTCCTAGGGCTTGACTTGGGGAAATGAACACCCAACTAGCAAGAAATTGGAGGCAGGTATGTTTGTTGCAGCGCTGGGCACACATGGGATCTCTCCTCCAATTGTGTGCATTGATTAAAACAAATGACATGTTATATATAAGTAAAAAATACATAGTCATTATTCATTTTTCATAGAGCAGGGTTATGTTAATTAGTTCTTACTACTCATTTCCATCACCCTCGCCTACAGAGAGCATGCACAGTAGAGCTCATTCTCTTGGCTCAGGGTCTTTATAATGAGTTAAAATAGTTAATGAAACAACGGAAGAAAAGGTAAAAGAGGGGTAAAAAGTGGTGGGAAGAAGTCTCTGAAATTTTTCAGATGGTTCCCAGCATCCTGTTGATCAATCGGTCAATTGGGCTTTGGGGTGGGGGACGTTGCTCCTGTCAGTCCAAAAACAGTTCAACAGGTCCTCTGTTCTCTTCTTGCTGTATCTTTGCTGTTGAAATTGTGCTGAAAGCCCAAGGCTGAAGATGCATCCCGTTATCTCATGTTCTGTTCTCAGCCAGGCTGAAGCTGCCTTATGCATCAATTCTTCTGTGGACAGCTTGGGAAAGAGGCCTTCTCTGGACTGTTCTGTAGATACAGCTGCAAGCTAAAATATACTTGTTACTACTTATACAAAACCTATACAAAGTATCTATGTCTAACGGAAAGCCTCTTTCCGGGTTACAGTGCTGCTTCAGTCATTGGAAGTGCTATTTGAAAAGCTACGGGTCCAAAGACAAATCTTTTGTCATGTAGTCAAAGCATTTTCTACCTTGACCATAACACCCTATTAGAACTCCAGGTATGTGTTTCACCTCCCTCTAGGAGGCATTGCTCAGTCTTGCGGTTGTTTGCAGAGGTATTCATGGAGGACACACCTTGGCAGGATGATTTTTCAGTTAAATACATACTCTGATGGCTGAGCCTGGGGTCCTTCTGAAGCAACATTTCTGTGGAAAAGGATGTAGACAGTCACTGAAAGAAGAATGTGTATTGCTCAGTGTCACCTAATGATAGGACAAGGGGCAATGGGTGTAAGCTGGAACATAGGAGGTGAGGTTCCACATCATCAGAGCGAGAAGGAACAACTTCTCAGTGAGGGTGACAGAGCCCTGGAAGGGGGTGCTGCCCTTCCAGGGTTGTGGAGTCTCCTTCTCTGGAGACATTTGAAAACAGCCTGGATATGTTCCTATGTGACATTGTCTAGGTGGTCCTGCTGTAGTGGGGGATAGGACTAGATGATCTTTCCAGGTCCCTTCCAATCCCTAATGTTCTGTGATTCTGTGATTTACATCCTAGTGACTTCAATGAGCACATAAATGGAACCTGCATGCGTATATGTTTTGCAGTAAATCAGTTACTGAAAAGTAATTTTATCAAATACAGACAACATAGTGAGCACTTGCTTTGACATGGTTAGAATAAATCCTAGGGTTACATAATAAATAATAATCCCAGGGTTAATAATCCTGTGGTTAAATCCTGGATGCTGTTAGGAGAGAAGGGTTGCTCTTTTGTGCTTTGCTTGAATCCACGTGGTCACAACCACAAGCAGGAAGAGGCAGGTATCTCTCTGACAGTTTACAAAGTTAACTAATTGTAGTTTCTTGTGTCACAGAGCTCTTGTATTTTTAATAGTTAGCACATATTTGACCTCCCTTCAGTCGTCATTCCTGACTGGCAGTTTCTCCAGGAGTGCTCTACCTGGATAGCAGCTGTTCTTGGCATTTCTTCAATTGCCCCAGAAAAGAACTGGGTCTGATAGGGCAGTGCAATCTATAAAATCAAAGCCCCATTAACAGGGACCAGGAAGCTTAAAGTTAGATGAAAGGCTGAAACTTCCAAAGTTGTTTTAAATTTACTTTAATGATGTACAAATTATATTACCTGAATTGTATAAGTGGAATGAAGACTTATTTTGCTGTATTTTTCAAAGGTCTCTGGTTTCTGGGGCTCTGTGACATACCACTTTATTCGTAATCAGTGCCACGCAGTATCAAAATGTCTGGCAGTTCTTATGATTGCACATGGGCATTTAGAAAAATTCTAGTGGCTATTATTTGTGGTAGTTAGAAATGTTATGTGGTATTATTGCTTTGCTTTAGTCATCACGTTACTGACCAGACTGTACAATTAAAGTTTAAACAAGGATTCATTTTGAATTGGCTTTAAGGTGACCTTAGAACCAACTTGAGTCAGAGATTGATGAAAATTGCAGTGTGTGCTTTGAACTGTGAGTATAGAGGTGGGGGTAAATGTGTCTTTGGGAAGCTGTCAGAGAGAAGTCGACTTCTCTACTGTCAGTTTCCCCAGTAGCAGGTCACCAGCAAAGAGGAAATAGTGGGAGAAAATGAAAATCTGAATAAAAAGTGTCTTTAATATGAACCTTCCCTATTTCAGGAAGCTTTGACTGGCATAGCCATGTCTGATTATGATCATCCTGTAAAGTGACTGCTGTCAAGAGTCCTCTTAAGACAGCCTTGATAGGGATATAGTTAACCTAGAGACTAACATGAGAGGTTCTTTACAAAGTGCTATCTACATGAAACTCCAATTGGACGTGAAACAGTGGTCTTACTTCATGACTGAGCTCATTTTATACACTCAGCCCTTAACTAGCCTCCTGGCTTTTTCACTGTCTATCCTCTATCTGCTGTTATAGACAGCACTCACTTTTGCTTAAATTGTGTCTGGGTGAAAATCTATTGGGGGGGGATTAAAAAAAAAGAGAAAAGCAGCTTGAAGCTTCTATCTACCCATCTGTTTGTCTGACCTGATGCCCTTTAAGAAGTGTGACTGCACAGTGTGGTTTTGCTAGCCAAAACTGAATTCAGAAAAGTCTGCAAATCAAAAACAAGCTTCCGGAAGAACCTTCTGTGTGGTAAAGGCACCAGTCTGGGATCGTGACACAAGGAGTTTTGTCTGTCAGTAGGGAATGACTATGTCAACATCCAAAACAAAGAATCTTTTTGTTTCTACAGCCTTATTTCTGAGCTTGGGATTGAGTTTGTAGTATGAGCCCAAGATGCAGTTAAAGTAAACACTGGAATTTTTGCTAATGGACATGCTTGTTCCCAGGGTTCAGAAAGTAGTGTTGCTGTATGTTCTGTTCTACTGGAAAGAACAATTTTTCTCTTCATTCTCTTGTTCTTGGCAGGAAGAGGATTTCTATTGTCTTGGAAATGGTTAACATCTCAAGCATCTAAACCTCAAAACATTTTCCTCTTTTATCACCTCTGAGATGAGGCTTTTGTGTCCGTTAAAGATGATGGACCAGTCTTGAACTCAAATATTTTATTCTTATGTTGTTTCCTTTTATTTCTAACATAATCCTTTCTCAGTATGTGTCTTGGAGCTTTGCCTGCAGCAAAGTACATGGGCTCTTATGGCATCTGGCTCTTTGCAGCTACTACAGTTGCAAGTGGTTGGTCTTCTCTGGAATCAGCCTGAGTTCTAGCTCCCTGCACATTCCTTACTCAGAGCTTGCCTGTCTGCAACTGACTTATCTTTTGTCTGGTTATGTGTTTATGCTAACAGCCAAAAAAAAATGCTTCTCAATGTCTATTAGCATGGATCCTGACCTTGTATTTCAAGGAATAAGCTGCAAAATCACAGAATGTTTGACTTTCCTTGAACCCTGGAAGCATCTACAAGATTTTGGTGATTAGGTTTTAATACATAATCTTATTGATACTAAACTGTTTCTGGGGAAAAGTCTAATACTGAATTTGCCTTCTCTCTCATACAAAGATGCAACAGAAACACTGCAATAATACTGTAGAATGTTCTGGCTTACTGCAAATTCAGTCTGCTGACCCAAATAGAATCATAGACTCTATTGATTTGGAAGGGACCTCCAAAGGTCAACTAATCAACCCTGCCATAACAAGCAGGGACATCTCTAACTAGAACAGAGCCCCAATGCAGCTGGACCTTGAATGGCTCGAGGGATGGGGCCTCCACCACCCCACGAGGCAACCTGTTCCAAGGATCCACCACAGTCACATTCAAGAACTTTTCCTTCATGCCCAGCCTACATCTGTTCTTTTCCAGCTTCAAACCATGACCCCTCATCCTATCATTCTCTGCCCTTGTGAACAATCTTCCCCATTCTTCTGACAGACCCCTTTTAGGGATTGGGTGGTCAGTAGAAGGTGCCTTCTCCTCAGGATGAACAACCTCAACTCTCTCATCCTAATGTTAAATAACCAACTGAATTATGCCAATCACAATGCTGCAGAAGACAATGATTTTTAACTTGCTCTGTTATATGCTGAATGGTTGTCATCAGTCATTTTTCTGCCTCTTTCCATTTTCTGGCTTTTGTGGTGCTACAAAGGGCACATTTGCATAGCTAGTGAACAAGATGTATGAATCTGCCAGTGCTTCACATCAATAGCAGAAAGTTAGTTGTGTACTTAATCTACAATGGCTTGCACAGCAAACAGCATTTTGTTGGGGTTGTATGTGAATGACTACTAGCTGACACATTCTAACTATTTCTCTCAGCCCTTTTTCACTTTGTACTCCATGCAGCAGCACTCCTCCCTTCTGCTGTTCTCTTCTGCTAATTGAACACTTCTCACAGAGTTAGGTCTTGCCATGATTGCGCTTGTAGGGAGTTCTACCTGAGAATATTTTTCTGCTTTTTGAGTACAAAACACAAATTCCAACTGAAAGTGTTTGAGTTGGTGTGAGGGGTCTGGAACTTCAACATTGTGCATGACTCCTCATATTCATGGGCACCTCTAATATGAATGCAAGAGCAAGGACGAAGGTTTTTAAAAGACATCTGTAACTTTTGTCCCTCGTCAAAAGGACTTGAAACCAAGATACTCCCTCTTTTTGCAAAACACACACTGTGCAAAGGAATGCATAGTCTAAGAAATGCCTCTCACCATGTGAACTGCTAGACTAATGGCCTCAGCAAAATTGATATATAATTTTTTCTGTAATAGTAATAAAATTCAGAGATGGAATTGTCAAGATAGCTATTAATATCCCAGATTAAATCTTACTTATGATCTTGAATGTGCTGAAGGTATTTCTTGGTATAGCCTTTGGGAAATTCATCCAAAATACTTAGCCCCGTTTATGTCTTCTAAACTGTAGCAAAGTTGCACTCCGCTTTCTCTCCTTCACTTTAGCTGGTCTTTGGGAGATGGAAATTTTTGATAGCACTGTGGAAAAAAAATTGTGGTGCTCATCTTAGGCTGATGCAGTGGCATCCTGACTTTTTGTATTCACACAGGTAAACTAGAAATGCCCCATTCAGTGCATTTATTTGGGCAGCGATTGTCAGGCTTATTAATACAGATAGTCTGTGATGATGGTTAGATACACATGGGGCAGGAAAACCTGAGCTTTGGTTTTGTTTGGTTTTTTTTTTTTAAATCAGTATATGTTTTTAAAGAGGGAACTGAAACCATCTGTAAGCATAATCAGCAACACTCATTACTGACTGCTATCTGATCTGAATTTACACCTCTGCAAGCATATGTCTCAGTTAAGACATATGTAAAGCTCACCAGTGACAAAAGGATCTAAGAAGTTTTATCCTGGACAGCATTAAGGCATCTGGTTCCCCTGCACATGTCAAGGTTGAAAATTCATGTGGAAATTTTACCCAGTGATTCTGGTGAGACTTTTCCTGCCCTGAAGGGACTGTGCTAATGAGGTAGAGAGAATAAATAATATCTACTTAGTGGTATGGTGCTTGACTGCCTTCAGTTTGAGGTAAACAAGTAGCTTTAATTTCCAATCACCTCTCTACTCTCCTATATACTAGAGATGGTCTGGATGATTCTGATAACATAAGAACTAGTTTAAGAGCTAAGGAAGGTTGGTCTTCTTAACTGGGCATTAGGGAATTGAATTTTGGAAGGAAAACCTTTTCTTTTGATGGAACTTCATCTCCTTTGTTCCTTTCCAAGCATTATACACTTATTCTTCTGTATTATATTAAACAAAAGCTTAGAATCTCATTTCTCTTTTGCCTGATTTTTAGACTCTTTCAGAATCATATAAAATGTAGGCTTGCACTGTAAAATACACATAAAATACAATTGAAATGATGCTGACATTCAGCATCCGTTTGTCATTTCAGTACTGAATCTCCTGAGTTCCAAAAACAAGCCTGTATGCAGTTAGTGCTGTGCCTGTGCAGGAAAACTCATAGAACTAGATCCTTTAATGTGCTAAGAATCTCGAGCCATGGCTCAGATACAATTGTACATTCCCAGACAAAGTTAATAAAAACGTTAAATAATTCACAAAAATTGTTGCATAGAAAATACTCAAATAGGCTTTGAAACTTATTTTTGGTTTTCTAATATACTCCATCCCATTTTTAACATCTGTAATTTAAAATGTATAATTCAGTGACGCTTATAGGAGTTATTACCTTGAATTAATACTCTGGTGTTTTAGTATGTTCTGTGTAAAACTTTAATGCCTTTGTTTCTATTAATTTCAGGGAAAAAAAATTAATCTGCTCCTTGGGGTGTCTTCATATCTGCCCTTCTTCATCTAAGCCAAACAAGTACGCATGATGCAAATGTTTTGTATCTAGTTGGTGGCCACTGAGTTCAAGAGGGACACAGAACTGCTGGAGAGAGTCCAGCGCAGAACTAAGGGTGTAGAACACCTCCTTTATGAGGGAAGGCTGAGGGAGCTGGGTCTCTTTAGCTTGAAGAAGAGGAGGCTGAGGGGTGACCTCATTAATATTGATAACTATGTGAGGGGTAGGTTTCAGGAGGATGGAGCCAGGCTCTTAGTGTTGTCTCATGACAGGACAAGGAGCAATGGATGTGAGCTGGAACATAGGAGGTTCTACATCAGTATGAGAAGGAACTTCTTCCCAGTGAGGGTGACAGAGCCCTGGAAGGGGCTGCCCAGGGGGGTTGTGGAGTCTCCTTCTCTGGAGATGTTTAAAACCTGCCTGGATATGTTCCTGTGTGACTTGGTTTAGGTAGTCCTTCTCTGGCAGGGGAATTGGACTGGATGATCTTTTGAGGGTCTTTCCAACCCTTAATGTTCTGTGATCCTGTGTGTTCTGTGATTAGCAAATGATAATTTGGCAGTGCCCTAGCAGTCTGAAAACTAGCTCTTTTTTGAAAACTCACTGCACATTCACAACAGGGCTTACTGAACCTGCTCTGGGGTGGTGGGGGATGACTACCTGTGTACACTGTATTTATGATGGTGAATTTATTTTTTACTTAACAGCCCTTAGAACTTAAATCTCATTTGCCCTAATGTAAGTAAGTAGTTGCTCTACCAACAGCAGTATGAAAACACCTTCAGTTTTAATTGCTGCAATGCTCTTAAGCTGATTTGTGTCCACAGAGTAGAAGGAAAGCCCTGCCAGTTAACACAACTCTTGGTTATAACCAAAGCCCCAGCTGTAAATAAGTGCAGAAATTGAGCCAAGTCCTGCTGGCTGCATTTAAACTCCTCACAACCCCTGTGCATAGTGTTACTTGACATTTTTACTGGCTTGTTTTAAATATCATGAACTATAAATTAGAATTAATGAATGAAATGGAATTAATGAAAACAAACAGGCCAGTCTATCAAAACAGCAAAGGCTAACCATTTCCTGGGTTGACTTAGCACAAGTAAATATATAAACAGACAAATACAAAAATATATCAATATATTGAGCTCATTTGTGAATGAACTAATGAGACTATACTGGTCTTTTTTTAATGAAAAAGACTGAAATACTTTCTCAGAAGTTTTTAAGACTTGCAGATTTAAACAGATTAGGGATTAGACATCTGCCAGGTGGTTTGAAGCTGTGATAGCACTTAAGGCTTAGCAATAATTATCATTGAGTTAGTTCTTCTTGTTCAAGAAAGAACTGCCCCCAGGTACTACTTCTTAACAAAAGCCTTAATAGGTTTACTTGGTATTATATTGTTGAACTAAGCACTGAGTAAAGTAGAAATAGCTTGCCAGTTTGAATTCTATTAGGTAAAGGCCCAGATGGACCTTGAAAGAAATAAAAAAAAAAAAAAAAAAATACTGCTTTTCCCCATCATGAAGTTACTTTGGTGTGGAGGGACAAGTGTGTGTACTCCAGATAGAAATTGGAACAGTATCCATGGAGGTCTAGCTGTGAAATGTACTGAAAGAAGGACAACTATTTACTCAGGGGTATGTGCAAAGGCGGATGCAGAGTAATGCTAAACCCTAACAGAGCATGTATGTGCTGATTAGCTTGTACTGGTGTGGTGCAATCCTTACAGTATTTTAGATATGTTGTTCTACTTTTGTTTTACCTACATAGTCTTGAAGAAGAGCACATTGAGGGAAATACTTGTGTAGTAGGTAGCAAAAGGTCTTGTTAGTCCAGGATGTTTTGTATTACAACAGGTATGGGATGCTTTGAGAAAGATAAAAACCCAGCTGACTGTGGAATAACACAACATCCTGGATACTGAGCATTGGGTACAGAAGTGTGTTCTTCATCTTTTCATGTAGTGCTTTCAAAGAGGACACAAATGATGATAAAGAGTCTTGACTGGGTATACAGGCAAATTTTTTCTTTATGATTTGTGTCTAGACAACTGCTATGTGTCCTCCATCTTCCTGAGAAAACTTGTCTGTCTTAGTGATTCCTTGGGAAGACTGAATGTTGTGTGGAGCATTTTCAAGATTACTTTAAATTCCTCCAGTCTTCTGTTTGAAATCTAGGCACGATGATTGACTATAGAGCAAGAAAGCAGCTGAGTAATTGCTGAGAATTTAAAAATAAATCAATTTTTCATGTGTGTACACGTATATGTGCATGTGCTTGTACAACATTATCAGCATGGCACTAAAGACCCACAGCAGAGCTCTTTATTTCTGCCACTGTGCTAAAGACACAAGCAATAAAACCTTTGGAAAACTAGCAATCCAGTGCCTATGCTTCCAGGGAACATGTGTTGGAACTGTGTCTCTCTGTATTTACATTGGAAGAGAGGAAGATGAGCTGTTTCTTCATCCTTTGGGACCATTTTTTCCTCAGCAACACAAAAGTGTCCTTTTTCTCTTGTATTCTGCTAAAATCAAGAGCACATTAGCAGGATCCAGGGAAGTAACTAGGTTGGTGGTTTTCTTTCTCTGAGTGCAGAAAGTGTTGACCTCGGGTTTTTATCTGCTTCTTGCATATTTGTCTCTGTGAATTATGGTAGGAAAAAATCTAATGTTTGAATGTTTATAAATAATATTTTATTAGAGAAATGAGGGAGAAGTTTAATACAAGAGTAGTCTAAAAGTGAAGCCTCACAGGAAGGTCAAAACCTGTATTGCCAGAGAAGAAATACAGCGTGAGAGCTGGAGCTGTGGCCCCAGTACTGCACAGCCCAATTTCTCATGCTCAGAAAACAACTCACAGCTGTCTCAAGGGCTACTCTAGTATTTCCTCATATTATTTCAGCGTGACCTGATGTGAAGATGTGTTCTGCCATGTCCTATAATGAATTTTGGGCAAGAGAATATTTAAGTCTGTTATAAAACCAGCTATTCTGGCAGTTGTGAACAGTACCCAGTGAAATACCACACATCACAAGAGCAGCCCATTTATTTCAGTGTTTGAAACAGGGTACTGATTCTGCCTGCTTGCTGTCACATAACGTAGCCTGCTGTTGTGTGCAGGGTTTGTCAGATGAAGTACATGAGCCCCTATACGATTGCTCAGTTTTTTTTCAAAATCAGGCAAGAGGTTGTAAAGCTTCATTCATGACACACCACTTCACTTGGATGTCAATGATCCTTGATGTCAAAAAGTAGTGTGTTCTGTGTCACACAGTCACAGCTGACCTCAGTTCTTCAGCACTTGAAAGAGAAAATGAAGGATATTTTAGCATGTTTAATTTTCTCCCCAGGATCATGGATCATTATTGTGGATTTCTGAGGCCTGAAAGCCTATGAAGAAAACTTGTCACAGTGAGGGTGACAGAGCACTGGAATGGGCTGCCCAGGGGGGTTGTGGAGTCCCCTTCTCTGGAGATGTTTAAA
>JAOXOE010029676.1:0-14123 GCA_028565055.1 Phoeniculus purpureus
GTTTAAAATCCACCTGGACACATTCCTGTGTGACTGCATCTAGGGGACCTGCTGTGGCAGGGGGATTGGACTGGATGATCTTTCGAGGTTCCTTCCAATCCCTAATGTTCTGTGGTTCTGTGATAAAAAGGGGGAGAGAAAAAGAATCAACCCACATCCACCTGCTGGGTGAAGCACAGAGGACGAACTGGTCTCCAGATTATAGATGCAAAGACCTGTGGGGCAGGTGCACAGATACTTTCTCCTGTGGGAAGCCAACACCTTCCTCTGGCTGGGGGATTGGACTGGATGACCTTTTGAGGTCCCTCCCAACCCCTCTGTGGTTCCGTGTGCCTCCCGAGGGGCTCTGCCCATCTGCCCTGGAGCATCTCCTCGCCGTGGTGTCCTCCCAGCCAGCACTTTGTTTCCTGGGGGAGAAAATAAAGTCCACTGAGCAAGTTATTCCAGAGAAAGGAAAGTAGACACCACCAGGAGCCCGTTCCCCGAGTAACAGCGGAGCAGCAGGAGCTGGTTTACCCCTCGACTGGCATTTTGGGCACAGTGGTTTTGGGTGACTCAGCCTATCAGCCAAAGTCACTCAGCGATAGCCCTGCCAGCCTGGGAGCAGGGTGGGTCTGAGCTGCCAGAGAGGCACTTCCCTTCATATCTCTGCACCTGCACGTCATGGGGTTGGTAGTTTGAGCCTCAGAACATTGCTGCTCCCTCGTGATTAGGTGCTCAATTGTGGGCAGTGCTTTCCCCAGTGCTTTCAGCAGCTGGCTGAAGTCCCACTTGAGATTCACACACACACGCTCTCCTCCACCGTTACCGATGTCTTTATCGACTGGCACCATCTCCCCGCATCAGATGCTGCTTCCTGGAGTGTAGCCGGTGGGTCTTGATCACAGAGCTCCATTCCACAGGGACTCAAGTGGAGAGCCTGGCACTGCACTTCACTGCTCAGGCTCCGGTGAGACCTCTCCCTGCCTTCCTTCAAGGCTCTGTCTCATCTGAAGAGACCTGAGCTCTGCCCCCAGCAGCCTGGGTGGGACCAGCAGGCAGACAGAGCAGCAGCAGCTACATCAGAAGACTGAATCGTCCTGGCTGGGCAGGACCTCCAGCATCATCAAGCCCAGCCCCCAGCCCAACAGCTCCCCAACCCCTAGACCATGGCCTCAAGGGCTCTAGCTACTCTGTTTTTAAGCACCTCCAGGGATGGGGACTCCACCACCTCCCTGGGCAGCCTGGTCCAGTGCCCAACCACTCTCCCAGCAAAGAGCTTCTTCCTCAGATCCAATCTAAACCTCCCCTGATACAACTTGAGGCCGTTGCCTGTCGTTAGGAATTTGGGAGAAGAGAGCAGCACCAGCCTCGCTGCAACCTCCTTGTCCTTAAGCAACACATCTACAGCTCCCTTCAATCCCTCCAGGGACAGCAACTCCATCACTGCCCTGGGCAGCCTGTTCCAATGCCCAACAACCCCTTCAGTGAAGAAATCCTCTCTAACTCCCACCTTAAGCCTCCCTTTGCAGTCATTTGCTTTGGTCATCTCACTTGCCACCAGGGAGGAGAAGCTGAGCCCCTCCTCACTCCAACTCATTTCAGTTAGAGAGGGGTAAGGTCCCACCTCAGCCCAGTTCCCTCCGTTGCTCCTGATAGGACTTGGGCTTCAGACCCTTCACCAGCCTGGCTACCCTTCTCTAGACCTGCTCCAGCACTTCCCCATCCTCCTTCTAGCGAGGGACCCAGACCCCTATTGGCATGATGTGAGCAAGGCATGAAACCAGCTCCTCACAGGAGCCAGGAACCCTTTGGCAAACGGTTCAGGTGATTTATCAGCTGTGAAAGCCGGTGCTTGAAGCTCTTCCAGACACAGTACGTGTGCAGCTCTTTCCTGGTTGGAAAGGACCTCCCAGCTCACCAGGTCCAACCAGACCCACAACAACAACAAACCTAACTACCTGATGGATCGACAAACACAAACTAACCCCCTTCATCCCTGCTCCTACAGCAGGGGGTGAAGCACCAGGGATACATTGTTCTTAAACACCTCCAGGGATGGAGACTCAACCTGCTCCCAACTGGAAGGGTTGGCCCCTCCAGTGCCCAACCACTCTTGCTGTAAAGAATGTCTTCCCAATACCCAACCCAACCTCAGCTTCAGACCACTGCCCCTGATTTTGTCTTGAGTTCCTAAGGAGAAGAGGCCAACACTCACCTCTATACAACTGCCTTTCAGGTAGTTGTAGAGGGCAATGAGGTCCTCCCTCAGCCTCCTCTTCTCCAAGCTGAACCTGCCCAGCTCCCTCAGCCTCTCCTCATACGACTGGTTCGCCAAACCCCTTCACTGTGAGGGTGTTTGATGGCTGGAATGGGCTGCCTGGGAAGGTGGTGGGAGCCCCATCCCTGGAGTCATTTAAGGTCAAGTTTGGTGGGGCTCTGAGCAACCTAACCAAGGTGATCCTGCTCTGGCAGGGGGATTGGACTAGATGATGAGGTCCCTTCCAGTCCTTAACGTTCCGTGATTCTGTGAAGGCAGAGCTGTCTCTGTGTAGGGAGGTTGGACAAGAGGACCTCTAGAGGTCCCTTCCAGTCTAGAACATTCTATGATTCTACAGGTTCATAGAATCTTTAGGGGTTGGAAGGGACCTCAAAAGATCATCCAGTCCAATCCCCCTGCCACAGCAGGATCTCTTAGACAAAGTCATAGAATCACAGAATCATTAGGGATTGGAAAGGACCTCAAAGGATCATCTAGTCCAATCTCCCTGCCAAGAGCAGGATCCCCTAGACCAAGTCGCACAGGAACAGTCTTGAAGTCTTGAGTCACTTCATGACGAACTTGTCATACTCGAGCCAGTCATCACCTCCTGTGTCAGGATCACCCACAGCTCCCCAGAAAGTTTCCATCTGTGGGAAAGACTTGATGGTTAAAGCCGAGAGGAGCAGCAGGCAACCATTGCAGGGGGGCCAGCAGCCAACACTCAGACAGTAGAGCCACCAATGGTTAATCGGCTATTTTCATTCCCTTGTACATGAGAAAAGATAATTACTTCCAGGGCTTTAGAAGGGGAAGTGTTGATCCAGTGTAATCTCTGCTTTAGCATTTGATTATTACATTAGAAATACAAATGTCAACGGGCCGCGGTAACCCAAAGTCACGAGAAGAAAAATAAAGACGTGTCACTTGCATCGCAGACGGAAGAGCAGAAGCCAACGGGGGGCTTGTAACTTGTGCTAATTAAAAGAGAGATATCCCTTCTGACAAGCGTGCCAGGAGCCAAGAGCTTGTGTTGCTCCTAAATGAGCCTTTTGCTGCACCGAAAGCCAGGCTAGAGTAAGGAGAACCACGCTGCGTTTCCTTCTCTGGATCACCCAAATGGCTTGGGCGAGCACACAGCCTGGTTGAACATCAAGAGTGGTGGTTAATGGAGTTAAATCCAGCTGGCTGCCCATCACCGGTGGTGTGCCTCAGGCGTTGGGACCATCTCTGTTTGACGTCTTCATTGATGCTGCCCAGGGTGGTGGAGGAGCCTCCTTCTCTGGAGATGTTTCAAACCCACCTGGCCATGTTCCTATCTCACCACAGCAGGATGACCTAGACAGAAGTCTCAACAAGGTTTCATCAAGACATAGAATCACAATCATGTTGGTTGGAGAAGAGCTGTAAGATCATTGAGTCCAACCATTAACCCAGCACTGCCACTTCTGTGGCCTCAAAGGCTGGAGTTGCTTTTGCACTTGGTCTTCTTTTTGCAATCCAGTTGGCATCTTGCTCTGGCATCTTTTCATCTTCACAAGCCCAGATGGCCTTGTTTGTCCCTCTTAGCCTAAACCCCCTCTAACGAACCTGGCATGCAAAGACCTCTTTGCCCAGCTCACAGAATCCCAGAATGATTGAGGCTGGAAAAGACCTCTGAGCTCAGCCAGCCCAGCCCGTGACCTGACACCACCACAGCAGCCAGATCAAGGCACCAAGGGCTGTATCCAGTCTTTTCTTAAAGGTCTAGAGGGATGGAGACTCCACCACCTTCCTGGGCACCCAACGTGGAGTCTAACCAGTGGCCCCAACAGAGCAAAGCCCAGCTGGTAGCTGCCTTAATAATGAAGCACTGTCCTCCGGGAAGAGAGATCCCTCTTGGGAACTTCTTGCTAAAAGCATCTAACGAACCCGGATCCAAGTCCACATCTACCTGCTACTAGCCAAGCCCGCATCTACCTGCTACTAGCCAAGCCCGCATCTACCTGCTACTAGCCAAGCCCGCATCTACCAGCTAACAGTCAAGCCCACATCTACCTGCTAACAGCCATGTCTACTATTAGCTATTAGCCAAGCCCGCCTCTACCTACTAGCAGCTAATAGCCACATCCATGTCTACTAGCTACTAGCCAAGCTCATATCTACCAGCTACTAGCAAGCCCACAGTTAACAGCCACGTCTACCAGCTAATACCCACATTCACTTCTACCAACTTCTAGCCAAACCCATGTCTGCCAGCTACTAGCCAAACTCACGTCTACCAGCTAACAGCCATGTCTACCAGCTACTAGCCAAGCCCGCATCTACCAGCTAATAGTCACGTCTACCAGCTACTAGCCAAGCCCGTGTCTGCCAGCTAACTGACACGTCTGCCAGCTACTAGCCAAGCCTGCATCTACCAGCTAATAGTCACGTCTACCAGCTACTAGCCAAGCCCGTGTCTGCCAGCTAACTGACACATCTGCCAGCTACTAGCCAAGCCTGCATCTACCAGCTAACAGCCACATTCACTTCTACTAGCTTCTAGCCAAGCCCACATCTGCCAGCTACCAGCCATGCCTACCAGCTACCAGCCAGCGTGCCGCCAAGAACAGAGTCAAATGGTTTGGATCTGTGGTGGAACAAGCTGTCAATGCCTTGATCTCGCAGCAAAGTTCAAGTTCCCAGCAGCCCGATCAATCCCGCTGATGTTGCCGAAGCACCTCCTGCTGTACAAAATGAGGGCTGTGCCAAGTTGGTGGAGCCTCTCGCCACCGACAACAGCAGAATAAGGAAATGAAGATTGGGGAGGGGAGGTTTATGTTGTTCCCTTTTCCTTTTCAATACAATGTCAGCTCCATTACATAGATGTCAACTCCATTACTGCAACGCTCCTTCGGTAACCTCCACGCGTAACTGTCTGCTAATAACACGAGTTTCCCAAAGGGGGTGCTGAGGGTAAGCACAGCCACCAGGCACTTCCACTCTGGTTAAGAAACATGCCTGCTTGTTCCCGTTACTCTGTTTTCCTGCTTGGTTTTGGCATCCCAAAGGTAAGACCTCGCTCCTTCATCCCAAGGAGCCCCAAATAGAACCCTGCTCTTCCTTCATCCCAAGGAGCTCCCAATAGAACCCCACTCCTTCATCCCAAGGAGCACAGGGAGGAGGTTGAGTCCCCATCCCTGGAGGTGTTTAAGGGTTGTTTAGATGCAGTGCTTAGAGTTCTGGTTGAGTGGTGACCTTGGTAGAGTAGGGTTATTGGTTGGGTTTGATCTCCAGGGTCTTTTCCTACCTGAATGACTCTATGAAACAGACAAGCATCTGCCCCAAGGTCTTCCTCTGGTTTTGAGACCACTGATGTGCTGCCAAACCCTCAGAGACCTGCCTCAGGGAATTGTCACCCAAAGATCCAAAAGCCCAGACAACCCTATGAGCAGTGTTCACCGTCACCATCAGCCCACAAGCACTTCCAGCCATATCACAAAACCCTTCAAGGGGCTTCAACAGGTTCATGATCTCAAGAGTTCAGGATGAATTTAGGAGAAGATAAGATCTTAGAATCATAGAACCATTGAGGCTGGAAGAGACCCCTGGGATCAGCGAGTCCAACCACCAACCCCACTCTACAAGGTCACCTGTAAAACAGATCCCCCAACACCAGATCTAAGTGACTTGGAAACACATCCAGGGATGGGGACTCAACCACCACCCTCAGCAGCCCCATCCAGTCCCTGACCACTCTCTCCATGAAGAATTTCTTCCTGATGGCCAGTCTAACCCTCCCCTGTTGGAGCTTGAAGCCCTTCCTTCTGCTTCTGTAGCTAAATACCTGTGAGAAGAGCCCAGCACCAACATCTCTGCAGTGTCCTCTCAGATAGTTGTAGAGAGCGATGAGGTCTCCCCTCAGCCTCCTCTTCCTCAGACTAAAAAGCCCCAACTCTGTCCATCTCTCCTCATCAGGTCAATTCTCCAGGCCCTTCCCCAGCTCTGTTGCCCTCCTCTGCCCTCGCTCCAGCACCTCAATGTCTTCCTTGTCCTGAGGTGCCCAAACTGGACCCAGTACTCAAGGTAGGACTTCCCCAGTGCTGAGTACAGAGGGATAATCACCTTCCTCCTCAAAAAGTCCTCAAGAGCTAGTGCTCTTGATACCAGCACAACCCCTGGAACTGCTCCCCAAGAGGCCGCTCAATCCTACCCTCACCCACTGTGCTGCTCGAGAGTGAAGCCCCCAGTATTTGGACACCAGCACATAGCACCTCATGCCCTGCTGTGGGTTCTAGAGCAGCCCTACAAGACATGACGGAGCAGCCCAGGCTTTGTTCCCACCCTAAAAATAAGTGACCCTGGGGCTTCGGAGTGGTTCCCACCCTTGAACAGCTCAAGGACTCCGTTCCAGCAGGACACAGAGCTGCTGGCTCTAGGGGACCTGCTGCGGCAGGGGGATTGGACTGGATGATCTTTCGAAGTCCCTTCCAACCCCTAACGCTCTGTGATTCTGTGACTGTGGAGCCTCTAGCGGAAACAAAACCTGAGGGGAACACACAGGTGGGTGCTCAGGCTCCCCCATCTCCCCTCCCGCCTGCAGGAGATCCTCAGGCAGGGGTGAACCAGAGGCGCTGAGCCAGGCACCCATCTCCCGAACACCCCGGTACATGGTGCTGCCCACCCCGGCTCTGCTGCTCGTGCAAGGCAGAGCTGCTGCTGGAGTCTTCATTTGGTTTTTAAATGGATAGAGACTCCAGCAGCAGCTGCCGGCGGCAGTTCCATGGTGACAAGCACCACCGGGAAACCTGTGACACCGGCGGGTCAGAGCCTGCAGAGCTCAGCGAGGGAAAACAACAATGTGCTGGAGCAGGAACCTGGGGGATGAAAAGGAGGACAGCCTTGGGGAGGAGAAAAGAACCCCACAGAGCAGAGGCAGGAACAGCCTTAACTTCTAGTTTCCTCCTCTTTTCACCTAAGGAAGTCTATCAACGCGCTCTGCAAGAGGCCAGCGGCTCTCACGCGGCTGCCGGGGTGCTTTGGCCAAGGACCAGACGTCCCTTTGCATCCCCTGGCTTGTCATCACCTTGAAAGTGTGGCTTTGCAGCCTAGTTGGGGTTTAGTGGGTCCCCCCCAGCCCCCAAGAAGCTGCCTCCTGCAGCTCCCACCTCTCTAAGGCAGGATGAGCAGGAGCTGCTTCACTTCACGGAGGTGAACCCTCCCTTCACCATCTACTGGACAAGAGGGCGAATATTTTCAAATCCAGCTTGCCAGCCAGGGGCCACTTCACACCAGCTGATGGATGAAGCCACATGGACCAGCTTCCCTCTCTCTGTCTCCACACGACTGGGATACAGCTCATGTCCCCATGCCCATCCTACACCAGAGCTAGTCCTGCTCCACAGCCTTTGCACAGGAGCTTCCCCTGAGTGAGGGGTTTTCAGCCCACCTGGCTCTGCTCAGTCTCCCAGAGCCAGGGCTCCAGGCAGCTCTGGTTACCCCTAATTCTGCCAGGAGTGTTGTCCTGACTTCAAAAGTAGAAGACAGGATCCTCCAGGAGCTGTCTCCACTATGACTTCCTCATGCTGGATCTCAATCTGACCCCAGAGACCCCTTGACCACGCACCGGCACGAGGATGCCAACAACAGAAACCAGGAGGTGTCATCAAACAGAGGCTTCTCCATCCTGGGCTCTCCCCTTTTCAACAGGAAACACAGGAGCTGCTGAACAGCTTCCTTGGGTTTTACTCCAGGCCAACTTCGTGTCTGTAGATCGGCTTCTCAAGCCACCACCCAGGTGGGATCCCAACAGCCTGTGGTTCTTCTGTCCTCCCTGTTCACTAAAGAAACGGCTTCCAGCATGGGATCCTCAACACTCACGGAGAGACCAGTGTCCCCTCAATGTGCATGGAGAGCTCATGGAGATACCAGCATGGGATCCTCAATGCTCATAGAGAGACCAGTGTCCCCCTCAATGAGCATGGATTGCTCATGGAGACACCAGCATCCCCTCAACACTCATAGAGAGGTCATGGAGAGACCAGCGTCCCCCTCAATGCTCAGAGAGCTCCTGGAGAGACCAGCATCCCCTCAACGCTCATGGTCATCCTCGTTCAAAGCCAGCCCAGACACCTAATCCAGTCCCAGCATCCAACTTGACTGCTGAGGGGCATGAAGAAGCCCAGTCAACCCCTTTGCCAGCACCGAGTGCAGCCCTGGCCAAGCACTGCGTGTGGCCAGAAGCCACCTCCTGGGCAAAAGGGCTGCTCTCCCAAAGCCAGAAGCAGCCACGAGCAACAGGGGAAGACTTACAGCAGCAGTAGCAAAGAACCTCAGCAGCACCTTTGAGCCCAGAGCTGCCTCTCTGAGGAGCCATCAAGCCCCACACAGCACAGTGGTGGGGACAGGCAGCTCCTTGTTCAACCCTGCTCATTAAAAAGGAGGGGAAACAATATGGACCAGAAGAACATGGTGGGAAAAACCTGGTGGTCCTTGTGGCCAGAAGCAAGCAATGGACCCTAGTGACCATGAAGGCCAGTGGCATTCTGGGGTGGATCAGAAAGGGGCGGTTAGGAGATGGAGAGAGGTTCTCCTCCCCCTCTACTCTGCCCTGGCGACACCACAGCTGGATGATTGTGGCCAGTTCTGGGTCCCTCAGTTCCAGGAGGACACAGAGCTGCTGGAGAGACCCCAGTGCAGAGCCACAGAGATGATGGAGGGAGGGGAGCATCTCCCTGATGAGGAGAGGCTGAGGGAGCTGGAGCTTTTGAGCTTGGAGAAAAGGAGCCTGAGGGGTGACCCCATGGATGTTGATCAATATGTGAAGGGTGGGTGTCAGGAGGATGGAGCCAGGCTCTGCTCAGGGGCACCCAGTGACAGGACAAGGGGCAGTGGGTGTGAGCTGGAACAGAGGAGGTTCCACATCAGTGTGAGAAGGACCTTCTTCATGGTGAGGGTGCCAGAGCCCTGACAGGGGCTGCCCAGGGGTGTTGTGGAGTCTCCTTCTCTGGAGATGTTTCAAACCCACCTGGACATGTTCCTGTGCCACTGGATCCAGGGGATCCTGCTGTGGCAGGGGATTGGCCTGGATGATCTTGGGAGGTCCCTTCCAACCCCTGATGTTCTGTGGTCCTGTGTGATGAACAAAGAGAGGAAGGCGGTTGGCCAGGGAGCTGTGGCACAGCACAAAGGAGCTCTGGGCAGCAGGAGCCTGCTGCCAGCCAGCATCAGAGCAGGGTGCAGTGAACCTCGTGGCGATGCCAAGCAAATATTTACGTTCTGCTGTTTGAGGAGAGACTGGAGGAGCTGCTGCACAGGATATTCTCTACTCCATCAATAACCAGAACAACACCAGAAGCAGCTCTGGGGCGCTCCAGTGAGCTGGGAGGACCAGTGCTCCCCACACCCCAGCGCTCCCAGAAGAAACAGCTCTGCTCACATCACCCCAACCCCACCACCACTTTCCTCTTGCTAGAAACATCCTCCAGCCTGACCTGAGGGCACAGAACCTTTACCTGGGATTTTCAGCAGCTGGAGTCACAGAACATGAGGGATTGGAAGGGACCTCCAAAGATCATCCAGTCCAATCTCCCTGCCACAGCAGGATCCCCTAGGTCCAGTCACACAGGAACAGTCCAGGTGGGTTTGAAACATCTCCAGAGAAGGAGATTCCACAACATCCCCCTTTCACAGCTCCATGATCCCAGCAGAGCATCTAGGGAACCACCTGACCTGTCCATAGGTCTTAATAAACCTGTAGGAGTTAATTAAAGCTGCCTAATAAGAGCCCACAGCTGTGTGAGCTGCCCGTGGGCACTGAGCCCTGTGGGCTGCCAGCTCCATGAGCTACAGGCATGAAGTGGGAGCTGGCAGCACAGTCAGAGCCCGTTAGCGAGCAAAATGCATCGGGTTGGGCAATGGTGTCGCCACTTCAATCAAAGGAAAACATGCCCAGCAGAGGGAATCGCTGGTGCCACCTCACCCAAGCCTGAGGGTACCCCTGAACACAGATTCAGGGCCAGGTGGAACCAGTGTAACCCCCATTAGAATCATTGAGGTTGGCAAAGACCCCTGAGATCATCGAGTCCAACCACCAACCCTACTCTACAAGGTCACCCCTAAGCCAGGTCCCCAGGCACCACATCTAAGTGACTTTTAAACACCTCCAGGGATGGGGACTCAACCCCCACCCTGGGCAGCCCATCCCAGTGCAATTAGGGGGGTTAGTGATTGATCTCAGGTAGTTCCTGCACCTACTGCCAACCCCAAGGGATTTCTAGGGTGGGGATTGTGCTCCTCTGGATCTCCTCCAGTGGGTCAGAAGCAAACCTGAAAGGATCAGTGATTCCAGTTCCCCCCACAGTGCTGTGGGAAGGGGGTTACTCCCCCAGGGCGATGGGAGCCTGGCTGTGGTTGCACATTGTGGGGCTACTGCACCCAAAGGCAGTGCCCATGTGCCTGGGTACCAGGGGCAGAGGAGGGAGAAGCCCCCCTCTCCTTTATCAAGGGTGCAGCCAGCACCCATCCAGCTGACAGGACAGCTCCAGGCCACCAGTGAGGATGGGGAGGCAGCAGACATCACTACTCTGCACAGCTGCAGCTCCCAGGAGGAGCTGGTGAGGGGATGGATTATTTGGGCTCCAGATGTGATTCCAGCATCCACAGGGCACTGCAGACACCGTCTCCACTAAGGGTGCTGGGGAGAGGGCAAGGAAGGCTCCTTGATAAAACACCCCAAACACAAACAAGGGAGAAAGTCCACCCCAGAAACAGAGAAGGAGCTGAGAAGTGCAAGAGCTTTAGGGTCTTATGTTTCACCCCAAAAAGTAGGGTAAGAAAAACCTACGGTCACAAGGAAAGGGATTGAGTGTGGTAAAGGGACCAGGGAATGGGGGGTGGAAGTAGAGGTTGGAAGGGACTGCGAAAGATCACCCAGTGCAATCCCCCTGCCACAGCAGGTCCCCTAGATCCAGTCACACAGGAATGTGTCCAGGTGGATTTTAAACTTCTCCAGAGAAGGAGACTCCACAACCCCCCTGGGCAGCCCCTGCCAGGGCTCCGGCACCCTCACCAGGAAGAAGGTCCTTCTCACGTTGATGTGGAACCTCCTCTGTTCCAGCTCACACCCGCTGCCCCTTGTCCTGTCACTGGGTGCCCCTGAGCAGAGCCTGGCTCCATCCTCCTGACACCCACCCTTCCCATATTGGTCAGCATTAATGAGGTCTGTTGTGACAGAGCCCTGCATCCTGCGAGGCAGATTCTGTGGGAGGAGATAGGAAAGTCAGTGGGACAGTCACGGAAACTGTTCTTTCTTTGCTCGCAGACTGCAACAGAAGATGGTGCACGCTGGAAAGCGGCTTTCTGAGTTACTATGAGAACGATAGAGCCACCGCTCCCAACGGTATGATTGACATCAGCGAAGTTATCTGTCTCGTAGTGCACAAGTCAGACTTCTTTTTAAATAGAGGGTAGGTTCCCACGTGGAAACTTCAATTAAACAGTTCCGATAGTTCGAGTACTTCATTCAGGGGTCTCAAAGCTGTTGGTTTGCTCTTGAGTTTCGAAGGTGCGATTGCAAAGACACCCCAGCACCGCTAGCGACCTCTAGAAGTAGCCGCTCCAAGTGGTGCTTGGTGTTGCTGTTGGGGTTTCAGTAGTGGTCTAATGAAAATGTTTGGGGAGCTGCTAAAGGCAGCAGAAAGAGATGCTCCTGTTACTAATGTAATGCAGGTTCTCACTGCTTCAAGGTTTATCTGATGATAAATTGAACAAGCGAGACTTGTGCTCTCTGGGACTGACCTCTGCTTGGAGCCACATCTCTTGCTTTGTTTCTTACTGGCAGTAGCAGAGTCCTGTGCGGTTGCTCACTGAAACCTGCTCTCTGCTCTTATCGCTCTCCAGTCTGGCGTGATTTTGCAGATAGCTTGTCTCAGGTCTTGGTTTTCTTTCACAAGCCTTTCGTGTTCCACGGGTACCTTAAACCTGAGCCTCAATCTGAGCTGCGTCCCAGTGAGACTGGGTTTCGTTGGGGCATTTTCGTTTAACTAATGATCAGTGCTTATTAATTCCCTAATTACTGGCAGAGCTGTTACACCGTAGCCTCTAAGCATGTAGTGTCGACTTGAAAAGCACTTGACTCCCGCAGGGAACCCAACTCCTAGCTGGGTTCTGCTCCAGACTAGAGGAGAAACGCAGATGGATTCCATTCCATAGGTATGGAAAGTAGAGGGAGAAAAGTGGCTCCTCCGTGCCTGCTGCTATCAAGACAAAATACAGCTGCATTTTTCCTCTTGGTTGCTTTAGGGACGTCTTTACCTTTGAAATCTACTTAATGTCAGAGCGTGTTTTTCTGTTTGGAGCTGAAACTGCCTGTTCACAGAGAAAATGGACTTGGGCGATAGCGAAGGTAACGCTGATCCTTGTCTTTCCCAGTTAGGCCACAAAGAACAGAGTGTCCTTGTTAGCTTTAAAGCCTCTGAGAAGCCATTTCTCGGTGAATACTGATCCTTCCTCTGTGTGCTGACTTTAGAAGTCGCTGAGATGTGGTGTTGGGAGATTTGGTTTAGGGGTGAACTTGCAGAGTAGGGCTGATAGTTGGACTTGATGACCCCGGGGGTCTTTTCCAACCTGAACGATTCTATGAAGGTTTCTTGTGCAGCAAGAAGAAACTTGTGTGACGTCAGATGTGAAACAAGAAGGAATTAGAAGAACATTTTAATGCCAGCATTAAGGCTACACTAAAGGTGCTCCAGTAGGAAGACATTTACTGTGTGAATTTATTCATAGAATCTAGGCCGGAAGGGACCTCTGGAGGTCATCTAGTCCAAGCTCCACTGGACTGTTGCAGCCGTTGGTGCTGGCACTTCTGCTTTGGCAAAGAGCAGAGTAGAATTCATAAAGGGGGTTCTGGATTTCATGCAGTGCCACAGGCTAAGAGCCTCTTTACCAGCTAAATCAACCCCCTGCAGCGCTACAGGCTGGGGGCAGTGGGGCTGGGGAGCAGCCTCGCACAAGAGGGATCTGAGGGTTCTCGTTGACAGGTGGCTGAATCTGAGCCAGCAGGGTGCCCAGGTGGCCAAGAAGGCCAGTGGCATCCTGGTCTGAATCAGAAACTGTGTGGGTCCAGCAGGAGGAGGGAGGGAATTGTCCTCCCCCTGCCCTCAGCACTGGGGAGGCTGCACCTTGAGTACTGGGTCCAGTTTTGGGCACCTCAGCCCAAGGGAGACATTGAGAGGCTGGAGCAAGGGCAGAGGAGGGCAACGAAGCTCTGTAACGCCGGGGTTTTTTAGGGGTTGGGTTTATTTTCTTAATCTGACTCACCCCATTTTCTTTGGTAGCATTTTGTTCCCCCTGTGGCTGAATGCTTATTAGAGAGAGACTATGACCTGCTTGGCCAGCTGTACTACAAGGATTGCCACAACCTGGAGCAGTGGAGGAAAGGCTGGTTTGCCGTGGAGAAGTCAAGCCTCTATTTCTGTCTGGAGATGGAGGATGCTGAAGAAGATTCCATCTATCTGAGGAGGCTGCAAGAACTAAGTGAGAATTTTGCTTAACAGCTAGAATTGAGGACATACTCTGTGGAACTAGTTCACAGGATCACAGAACGTTAGGGGTTGGAAGGGACCTCCAAAGATCACCCAGTCCCATCCTTCTGCCACACCAGGATCCCCTAGATCCCATCATTAGGGACCAGAAAGGACCTTGAAAGATCATCCAGTCCCATCCACCTGCCACACCAGGATCCCCTAGATCCAGTCATTAGAGATCAGAAGGGACCTCAAAAGATCATCCAGTCCAATCCCCTTGCCACAGCAGGGTCCCCCAGATCCAGTGGCAGAGGAACATGGCCAGGAGGGTTTGAAACGTCTCCAGAGAAGGAGACTCCACAGACCCCCTGGGCAGCCCCTGCCAGGGCTCTGGCACC
>JAOXOE010029677.1:0-14122 GCA_028565055.1 Phoeniculus purpureus
GAACTGGACACAATACTCCAGATGTGGTCTCACCAGGGCAGAGTAGAGGGGGAGGAGAACCTCTCTTGATCTGCTAATCCCCTCCTTCTGATCCACCCCAGGATGCCTTTGGCCTTCCTGGCCACAAGGGCCCATTGCTGGCTCCTGGTCATCCTGCTATCCACTAGGACCCCCAGGTCCCTTTCTCCTACACTGCTCTCCAACAGGTCAGTCCCCAACCTATACTACTAATACCTGGGGTTGTTCTTGCCCAGATGTCAGACTCTACACTTGCCCTTGTCAGTGTTGGGGTGTGACTGTTGTTGCCCAGGAGCCCATGTGGGTCGCTATGTAATAAAGGACAGCGATGGAGGTTGTTCTCCAAGAGGCAAGTGAGCAGGAATTTTCCTCCAACTGGCTCAGGATAAAGTTAATGTAGGAAAAACCATTAAAATTAATGTTGGTAAACAAGGATAAAACCCATCAGGGTCATAACAAAATTTGGGCCAGATTGGATGTCCCAGCTGTCGTGCTGCACGCTGGCTTAAAGGCAGCAAGCAAAGGGAGGGAGGGAGGGAGGGCGATAGGGAGACAGTAAGCTGAACTCAGAAGGCCTTTGTCGGGGGAGCTGTGAGGGTGGTGTTGGGGGCATCTGGGCTCCAGCTTTGTGGTCCAGCTCTTTAATCCACTGAGATTAAAGGGGAAGCATGATGCTGCTCTGTCTGAGGGTCATTATGTCATGTGTCTGTTCACACAGAGCTTGTCTGCTGGGCTCCAGAGACTGCTTTGTGTTGTGCAGGATGGGCCAGGTTCTGGAGGAGTCTCCTTGCAACAGCTCAAGGAGTAAAGTGAAGCTGCAGAGATAAAGCGCTGCAATGTTTCCAGCTGAGTGTGGGGAACTGGACAAGGATGTCTAAAGTCGTCATCAGGGTGGGGGATCCAGCCATGGCTAAGAAAGCCTGGGCAGGTCAAGACTGGGCTGGAATGGAAAGAAATGCGGAAAGAGGCCAAAAATGAGTCTTCTTTTGGAGCCCTCACCCTCCGGGGAATCTATAGGCTGCATCTGTGTGGAGGCATCAGCCCGTTTTCTCCAGTCAAACAGCTGGCAGGTTGCTGTCTCAGATGTACTGGAGGTGAGGTGGGCAGAGGTGTGGAACCTTCTCTTTGTTTTTTCATGAGACGTCTCTGAAAAGTCAGGGTGACAGATTCTCAAGGAGATGACTATGTGAAATATTTTTTCATTTTGATTATTTGAAAACCAAAACTGTTCATGGGTTTTAAAATTCATGTCCTCTCCAGGTTGCTTTGGTTTGTTTTGTTTCTTATTCCTTCTCTCTTATTCCTCAGAGGCAACCATCCAAACCTACACAGTGTGTTATTTCTTGAGGAAATGCAATCAGTTTCCAGTGGAACCTGGGCTGGAAATGCTTCTGGTAATTCATTTGTCTGAGAGATTTAAAAAAGCTTGGGTGGAACAGAAACCAGGCTGGCTCAGGGAGAGCTTCCTTGTGAAAACCTACAGCAGTGGGGGAGTAGTTTCAAAAGGCTTTTATTGGAAAAAAGAAAGTTTTTATCAGCTTTGTTTGGGAAACTTGGGCTCCAGACATTCTTCCCTTGCAGCTTCCAGTATAGGTCTGGAGCCTGGCTATCAGCTTTCCATGCCTGCTTCACCGCAGAGCTGTGTCACCTCTCATTGAGTGCCTTGTCTTGAGAGCCCTTTGCTCTCATGGGGCACCAGCTCAGCAGGGTGGGATGGACATGATACCGTCTTTGCCCTCACAGTACTTTGTACCCAAAGCCTGTCCCAAGAATGAGCATCGTATGGGAGCAGAGCCATGCCTTGAGTGCAGCAGGACCTCCTGCTATGGCACAGGGAGGAATCTGAGTCCTACATTGATCACTACAAGCTGCTCAAGCTCCTAACCACCAAGAACCTCTTTTTGAGATTTCCTAACAGCCAGTGAAGTTCAGAGCCAGGCCCCAGAAGTGCAGATTCAGTGTCAGTAACCACTGCAAAGTCCCCTGCACAGTATGTCTTTGGTCTTCTGTCGACCCACCAGCAGGCGAAGCGTGTTGTAATGGTGTGCTCTTTGAGACACAATTTTCTGCTCCCTTGTAGAACAAGGAGCCACCAGCCAAGGGCTGAAATCAGATTAGTTGATCTGCTGCATCCCAAGAGTATTCCTGGCTTTTGGGGGGCTGTTCTCATCTCCACAGGACATCCCAGAGCTAGCTTGACTGGAGGCAAGGAGCATGATGAAAACAGGTCTGTGCTGCAGAGGTTTGTGCAATGGGGACATTTCGTGGTGGCAAATGCCTTTGTGTCTAGAGATGCAGCAAGAACTGGGCTGGAGAGAGGAGACCACCTACTCCTGTTGCTGACTGCTCTGCAAGCTGCCAGCTCTGCTGCCTAGCGCTGGCCAGATCCACTGTGTGACAGCTCCAGAGCTGCCTTCCTTGTGCCTCACATGCCACTTTCTCCTACAAACAGTCGGGTGGGAAGTGGAGCACAGAGCCACCGCAGATGGCCCCTGGTTCCACGCGCAGTCATGTGTGAGATCCCAGATAGGGGCTGTCAATTCCTTGCCTCGAGCCACCCGTGAAACCTCATTAAAAATGATGTCCTCTTCCATAACCTCCATCACCCCCTCCCTTCCCATCTCAACGTGCCAGTGTTCAAGCACCCTTATTAAACATGCACTTGCAAGCAAGGAGCGCTGACTTTCCCTTAATTGAGGCATAATAATTAGAGCATTAACACATTAGGAGGGTGAGACAGCATGTTTAGCTTTTGTGATTAATTATCTGAGGATTGTAATAAGTTGTTAAGACATTAATTACTCTGGCATGTTTATTGCTCTTTATTGCAGAACAGACACTTGGTAGCAGCAAATGCTGGTGCGTCTGGAAATGCAGCGAGAAGTGGGCTGGAGGGAGGAGACCTGCACTTCACAAAGCAGCAAGACACTGGTGTTGGGGACAGGGTGGTATCATTCTCCAGGGTGGACCCTGCTGACCCATCTCCAGGAGGCCATGGATGGATAGAAATGGTAGCTGAGTCCTTTAGGATAGTCTAGAACCTGGAAGGTCCTTTCTTGATATTTTCATCTGGATTTCTCCCCTCTTTCAAACAAAGTGTTTCTTTCCTGATGGTTTGAGCTCCCACTCATTTTGATCTTTGTGTTTCAAAGCCTGGTCAGTGTAGCTTTATCTCAGGATCTTTCCAGGATTGTCTGTGCTAAAGACTGGGCCACTCAGTTCAAGGACAAGGACATGCTTGAGAGAGTCCAGTGCAGAGCCACAAAGATTATGAAGGGACTGGAACATCTCCCTGATGAGGAAATGCTTGAGCTGGGAAAAAAGGAGACTGAGGGGTGACCCCATTAATGTTGATAAATATGGAAAGGGTGGATGTCCAGAGGATGGAGCCAGACTCTGCTCAGTGACATCTAATGATAGGACAAGGGGCAACAGGTGTCAGCTGGAACAGAGGAGGTTCCACATCAATATCAGAAGGAACTTCTTCCTGGTGAGGGTGACAGAGCCCTGGAGCGGGCTGCCCAGGGGGGTTGTGGAGTCTCCTTCTCTGGAGACATTTATAACCCACCTGGCCATGTTCCTGTGTAACTCGATCTAGGTGATCCTGCTGTGGCGGGGGGATTGAACTGGATGATCTTTTGAGGTCCCTTCCAATCCCTAATGTTCTATGGTTCTGTGAAGTTCAGTGTCAGCAGTAGCCAAGGAATGAACCAGGACTCCAGTGCTCTCCTTCACCCTGCTCTGGGTGAACTGGATGACTTTTCCTCTGGGGAGCTGGGAATTAGATTAGGGAAGGGTGATTCTCCAATGGCAGGAGAGGTTTGGACTGCTATACCCTGTCCTTTACACAACAACCTGCTCCGTGCCTCCAGGCCGCTCCACACTGGTTGCTCAGATTTGGTCTAACAGCAGAGTTCAGGCTCAAGAGGACAAGGAGGTCTTGTGTGCTCCTGAGACTCTGATTTGTAGAAAAGGCAGACAAGTCAGCAGGAAGACATTATGGGCCTGATCCTAGCCTTCTGCTCATCATGAAATACACAGAGTGCCAGACCCTCCCCACCCCAACCTAACCTCCCTCTGCATTTGTGAGCTGTGGAGAGCACGGCCGCAGTCCCATGGGTAAAGGCATCTGGGAAGGTGATGGAAGGCAAGAAGCTGGGAAGCGATGGGTGAGGAGGTGTGGACACACATTTCCTTGGGGACATTTGGACCCAATGTTTTTGATTCCTAGGCTGTTGCTGCATCCTGGTGTTATTGCAGCACACCCTGGTGTCCTGGGACAGGATCCAATGGATGCAAGGAACTGCTGTGCTGTGTTGGAACTGGAGCAAATGATGATCCTGACCAGTCTTTGTGTCCTAGGACTGACCCCCTAGGACTCCTCCCTGTGGCTTTCACCAGCTTGAGCCACTGACACTGTCACTCAGTTGTCTCAGTGCCTGGGGGGGAAAAAATCCCTTCCCTGAATGCAAGCTGGGATGTGGCTTGTGTTGGCTGGATACAGCCTTGTGGAGCCCCTGCCCAGCTTTTCCTAACCCAGTCTGCTGTTCATGGAGCTCCTGTGCGTCTCTCACTAGCTCAGCCTGCTGCCCACGGAGCTCCCGCCCAGCTCTCACTGGCCCAGCCTGCACTGGGCACTCACTGTCAAGTACCCACGTTCTGCACTGCGAGCATGGAAAGCGTTGGCCCAGCATTTTCTACCGGGCTCCTCTGGACAAAGCAGGTCACGACTGGAGCATTTTCACATCAAGAGGGTAGTTTCCTCTAGCTGTGTGCAGGAAGGCAGTGGCACTGACCTGTGCTCCCAGCATCAATGATTTCCCTTCGCAGGTAATAAGCAGCAAGTGCTGGTGTTTGGGGGGGTCTGTTGGTGTTTGGGGGGATCTGATTTTCCTATTTTCGGGTTCCCCCCGCCCCGCCTTTTAAGACTGCTCTTTTCCTAGGCCAGACTTAATTAGCAGACCTCACTGTTTCCCTCAAATGTAAGTTGACTTCCACGGAACGAGGACTGTTGGGTGGATGGGGAGCAGCAGAGCGGTGCTGCAATATTCATATTGTTTTAATTGCAGCATTAACATTTCATGCCGCTCCTGGCACACTTTCAGGTGCGGCCCTTCAGCGCGATGCAGGGCTGTGAAAGGTTGGATCAGAACAATTAGGACAGAGTGACTGGATTGCTGGGTTTGCTGTTGGGTGGGTTGTTGTTTTTGACAAGCACAAGCCTGAATTCAATGCCATCGCTCCTTTTGTTGGGCAGAACAGGGAGCCAAGCACTTCTGAAGTGTAAGTCCTTTCTCTGGAATAAAGGATGTGCTGTAGCACATGTTGAAATCCTCTTTCTGCAGAGAAGGAGCCCTGCCGGTACAAGAGATTTGTGGCCCCTCACCGGGCCGATGGCTCCTCCTGGGAATTGACCTTTATTGGGTGAGTCAGAGAAGTCCCAAAACGTGTCTGGCCAGCTGGGCTGTGGTCACATACGAGCTGGTGGCATAAAGGCTGTTTCCCACTTCTCAGTTAGCCCCAGGCACTGGGATGGAAGTAGCTCTGTGAGGAGATAACGAGTGGGTCAGTGCAGACCCTGTATGAGCATGGGGACGACCCTGCTGTCCCCCAATTTCCATAGGGTTTGACTCTCTCGCAGTGGGGTCAGAAGCATGGAAGTTCTGGGCTCAGCCTTGGTAAGCTCCAGTCACCCTTGCTGCCCCACTGTGTACCCTACACTTGTTACCTATCATTCCCATAAAATGGGGGTTTCCACCCCAGAACAGCCTATGGAGAGTCTCCTGGTTGGTCACTGCAAGAAGATGAGCAAGGAAGGCCAGGAAACAGCTTCTTGGTGTTCCAGGGACTTGTGTCACACTGGTGACTTTAAACCTCCTCGTGTTGGTCCTGGGTACAATGGGATCCATGAAATCTTGTCTCTGGAGGTTCTCTAGCTTGGGTTTGGATTCTCGGGTGCCTAGTAAGCTGCTCGTGCTGAATGGAGCATCTTACCGGGATATTTATAGCATCTCTCTCTCCCCCACACAGATTGTCTGATGTCTAATAAGGGATGATACACTACGGTTTGGAAGGTGCTAATAATGTCTCTCCTCTGTTTGACAGTCTGTTCCCATTAAATTTATAGACGCTGACTGTCTCCGAGACCTCTGTCTCTCTGTCGGATCAGGTTGAAATCTGTTTGCGGTGTCAGAACTTGCTGGGGAGTGGGCAGAGGACAGTGTGATGCAGCAGATTTACATATGTTTTGCACTCCTTAGGGAACTGGGCTGAGAACGTGCCCAGCTCTATATTTCCTGCAGATCTAGGGGGCAGCTGAGGCTCAGATCACCAGACAGCAAGTTTGGGGGAGCAAGTGGGTGGTGTGGGAGGAAGGAGATGAGCTCAGAGACTTCTCAGTGCTGCTGCATGGCCTTAGCTTTGCTGCTGGCTCCTCGATCACGCTGGAGATGCCTAGGGCAGAACTGGCCTCTTGTGGAAAACAGGCCCTGAGGACAGTAAAGAGCAAGCCCTGAACTCCTGGCTGCTGTGAAGAATTGCCCAGCTAAAGGATAATGAATGCCGCAGCAGAGACAGAGCATTTCACAGGCCATTCATCCCTTTTATCACTCGGCTAACAAGCCCCAGAGCGACTTCTCTGGAGCAACTCGATCCTTCAGCCCTGCTGGTGCTGGGTGCTGGGGTCAGGAGCACATCCTATGGCTCTGGCTTTGCCACTGACCATCTCCTCCTCTGGTCACATATGATGCTACCTGAGGGATCCAGGTAACAAAGCCAACCATCCATCTTTTTCTGAAGTCCCTTTGGCCAGCAAATGACCTGCAGCACCATCGGGATGTTTGGTCCATCCTAACTCCCAACTTGTCTAGGATTTCAGATTTATAAGATTTACACAAGACCCAGCAGGATTTTGGGGCCGTGAGCCTAGAATTGAGTTGGTTCTGCTTCACTGGTGGCACAGCTGGGTCTGTGCTTGAGCCTTGCGTGAGGAGGACTGGGCAGAGCAATGTGCTCTTCAGAAGAGCTGGTAAAAGCTAATTCCTCCCTCTGCTCCAAGACTGGAGGAACCACTAGCAGCTGGTCCTGCCATGCTCTGTGCCCCCGCTGTCCTGTGGCCCGGACTGTGTCCTCCTATGGAGGAGAAGGCACCTCTGTCATAGCTGGCGTCCCTCAGGGAAGGAGAACCAGCCCAATCACCAGGGTAGGTGGGGCTGGAGCAAGGGTGGATATCCCTCAGGTGGTTTCCTGGGCTAGGTTCCAGCTCAAAAAGCACTGTTGGTTTGACAGGCCCCAAGAAGGGCTGTGGCTCTCTGTGCCCAAGTGGTTGTCCGTGTGCCCAGCTGCCAAAGCAGTGGTGTGTGGGGCACAGTGGGTGGGCATTAAACAGAGCAAACTGCAGTGATCAGAAGGTTTTTCTTCTTCCTCCTGTCTCAGTTTCCTTAATCTCCTCCAGGTTTAGCCGTTGGAGGATGTGTTTTGGGTGGTCCATGGCAAGCAGCCCCCAACCAGTGCCAGTGGCAGGCAGGATGGGAAGACCTTGGCCTTTCTCCCAGACCCCTGCACAGACCAGACTGATGGTGGGGAGCTTGTTGGAGACCAGTCATGTCCCATTGCTGCAGCAGGACACTTTCTTCTGTGGCCATGTGTCATCAACTGGGCTGCCTCTAGCAGGGAGGGATGCTGGCATGTGAAACAACTCTTCAAAGTGGGGCTGAATTAAAGGGATGTGCTCTGGTCCCAATCCACGAGGCCCCTGTTCCTGCCCTGACCTTTCTCTGTGTTATAGGAGGAACTCAACTACTATATGGAAACATCCAGTGTTTTTGCTTCTTCTGGCAGCACCACTAAGTGTTGAGCTGAAGGGAAACACAATACATCACCTTCCTCATGGGCTGCCATTCAGCCAAGAGTAACAGGAGATTAGCCTTCAATCACACAGGGCTGGAGCTGAAGGAACCTTCCCGAGGACACACTGGCGAAACATTTTCATTAGCAGAGGAAAACCTGACAGAGATGAAGTGCCCCTTCGCCTCGCCCGCCGGACCTCTCCCCTGCCTGGCGTTAACAGGACAAGAAGAAGATGCTAGCTGTGGAGCAACTTTCAGTGCTCACACCCAGATGTGAGGGAAAGCTGTGACACAGCAAAGCAGCACTTTTACAGCCTGCTGGGGTGGATTTGGCTTTTTTCCTGCTGGCACACACTGCTGGGAGCAAAGTGGGTGTCTTCATGCCATCAGTTTTTTGGGGGAAATGGGTGTAAGTGCTGTACCTGAATGGGTTCCCTAGCATGGGCTGGAAAAGGATGCCCTTGGGTGCTGAGGTTTGTAGATCCAGGAGATCTCATGGGCTTTGCCTTCCACAACATTTAGGCCCCTTCCAACCCTGATTATCTGTGTGAACTGTAAACGTGTTTTGCAGATTTAACAGGATTCCTTGGTGGTAGTAGAGGAGGCTCTCTGTGCTCCGCAGGAAGCTGCTCCACAGCCACTGTAGCGTGTGTCTGCTCTAACCTGCACCCCCCCACAGCAGTGAAGAATCTCAGGATTCACTTCTGCTATTACTGTGTCCACTGTGTTGGAGAAACTCACCCTCTGCCCCAGCTGGGCACCTGGCACAAGACCTGTCTGTCCTGGCTACTGGGAAGGAACCAGCAGAACCCCTGTTGCCAGTGTCTGACTCCTCTCCATGCGGCTGCTGACAAAGGCAGGCTCCATCACCTTCGCTCGCAGCTCGCAATGCCTTTCCTGGTCGTGTCTTGCAGGTTGGAGGGAAATGGCTTTAATTCATATGGCACTTTGCTTTGTTGGGCTATGGGGAAGGAAAAGAAAAACCCCAAAAGGATCTCTGGCCATTCTGGGCGTTTTTAGCTCTTTGCAAAGGACCATTGCAATCTCTCTCTTGTGTTTTTAAATTCCCTGAAGACTGTAGCCTCACTGGGACTACCTGCGAGACTTTTTCTCCTACAACCTCAGCTGGCTGGTTTCAGTGCCAGCCCATCGCAAGGAAAGGCACATGCTGGCTCACAGATGGGAAGGAACCTGAGATGGGATAAATCTGGAGGCAGTGAGATTGAAGGCAAGTCAGACACTTTACTATGGAGTCGGACTGCTTGAAAAAGAATCTTTCTTGCAGTGTGTTTCTGGATGACATTTCCACCAGCCCCCGGCAGTGACCTTTGCTGAGCCTTGCTGCTCAGCCCTGAACTTCAACTGGAAGTGCCCCAGGCAGCCCCGCTTGCTGGTGCTCGATGCCCCTCTGGTGAGCCTCAAAGCACCTGGGCTTTTGCAGGAGAAACTTTAGTCCTTGGTGACCTCAGCTTGCATGTGCCTCTCATTTCAGAAACAGAGATAGAAATGGACATCTCCTTGGAGATGCCCAGGAGGATGCTCACTGCAAGCAAAAATGACAAAGATCCAGTCGCTTAATGACCGGGTAACAAGGCACTGGCTGCTTGTGCAGAGGCCAGGAGAGATTCGGGGTTACAGAGAGGGCTGGGTAGGCTCTCCACTCCTTTCCTGTATCACTGTCAACACTCAATAGAGTGATGCTGTGGCGAGTGGTGATGATAACAGAGCACCACAGACAGAGGCAGGTTCTTTCTCCCCATGAGGGTGCCTCCTCCTCTCCATCCCCCATTGCTGAGGAGAAGGGAGCCGCTGGCTCTGGTTCCAAGCCTGGCATGCAGACAACCTGCCTGAGGGACAGCCTAACCATGCTGGGCAGCTCTTTCCCCTGCTGCGTGGGTAAGTGGCTCTGTGTCACAGATGCCTCTGCTGTGTGGTAACGTGTGGCAGAGGGCAAACCCTTGTCACCATCTGAGACAAACTGGGGCTTTTGGGGGCTGCTGTGTTTGACATCACAGACAGTGTTGCACAGAGTGCTCCTTCACCATGCTGGAACCCTCCTACCAGCAGATCTGCCAGGGATCAGAGTCATCAGTGGGGGCCTGGCCCAAGCTAAGTCAGAGTATGAAGATCAAACTTGTTGATGTTCACGTCTAAACAGGAGCGAATGTGGCAGAAGTGTTCCTGTGCTCACACTGCTCCAGCAGCCCCTGTGCCAGCCTCGAGGGGCTGCCAAGCTTCTGCCAGTTCAGCAAAGCCTCTGTGGGCTCAGGGTCTGGCTTTTGTTTGCCGGCTGCTGACAGAGGAGAGGATGAGAAGAGCTGTTGCCAGATCACCCCACAAAACAGGCATGGACAGGACTATTTGTGCAGGTAAAGATCCCAGAGTTTCATCTGGTTCTTGTTCTCTGATAGCCCTGACCCTGTCTTGCATCTTTTCCAGCTGATGCCTGAGCCTGTCATTGTTTTGTGGGTACTTTGTCTCCCCTTTTTCCCTTTTCCCCCTCACCTGGTGACAAATGGGTTTGCTGTCTGCATCTGTCAGCAGTCCAGTGAGCCAGGTGTGCGGCTCAATTGAACGCACAAGCCTGTGCTTGGACCATGGCCCTTCTGACAGGCTGGAGACAGATTCCAGAGATAGAGTGGAGGGAGTGGAGTGTTCTCCCTTCCTCTGCTGCTGCTCCTGGTGGTGATTGTGCTTCTTCTCCCAGTGAGCTGTGAGGATAGCCTCTGGGAGCAGCTCCTGTTCTGCCTTGCCATCCATCATCACAGGAGTCCTCTCGCTCCCACACCTCAGTTGCTGGTGGGAGAGCTGGGAAGGCATAACCGAGTTACCCTGCTTTTTCCTACTGTCCTTTCCCCTCTCCCTTCAGCATCCCATCTCCTAGTCCCATTACAAGCCAGTTGGATGGCTGGGGCTTCGTGGCACTTGTTTTCACTTGCAGAACCAGAACTACAGGGCTCTATAGCTCTGTAGCAAGAAGGAACACACTGGCTGTGAGATCCTTAGTTGCTCTAACTCTGTGGGGTCTCCTAGGAATGCAAAGGGAGGTGACAACTGCCTTAACACCTGTTGTGTGCATCTGTTCCTCCCCCTTGATCTCCTGCAGTCTGGTGTGTGAGCTGCTTCCCTGGCCTCCACGTGCTGAGAAGTTCCCACCCAGGTGGGCTCAGAGCAGCAGGCAAGCAGGCAGTGAGATGGGCCTCTCCATGCTCTGGGCATGGCTCTGTGGTTAAGCAGGGGAAGTTTCTGGGACACCAGAGCCCTTCTTGACAGGAGGAGAGTGCAGGCAGCCTGCACTGGGTGGGATGAGGAGGGAGGAAGGGGATGATGGTGGATTCCTCCAGCATCTCCATGCTGCGGGGGTCTTGGCATGTGAGCACTTGCCCACTTTGAAAGCTCCTAGTTTGTGTGCTCCCCTTCTCCATTGCCATTTATCTGTAGGGCTGGTGGATGAGCATGATGGCAGGGGGAATGGGTGGGAGAGATGCGCCTACAACTCTCCCCGTACGGGCCGCCAGTTCTCCGGGAGTACAAAATGGACAGTCGCATGACGATCAATACGATCAAGCGAATGCCGTTTATTAAGCGTCAGCTTAACCCTTCTATACACAGCCGGGCGGTCCATGCGATACAGGTACATTGCTGATCAGTACAACACATCTGTCCATCTGTCTTAAAAGCTACTGCTGTTGCTTTTGTCCACGCACTGTTCATGTGATAGTTAGTTTTCATTCCACAACCTGTTGTTTTCCTTCTACGTGCCAGCTTTCCCACAGACCTGCACATCGCTGACCTTGAGAAACTTTCCGAGCAGGTTTCAAAGCCCTTAGCTCAGACTCTGGCTAAGCTCACAGAGCTGGGATTGCTCCCTCTCTACAAAATACATCCCTACAAACAACTTTCCACGGGAAGTTCCTGGCTGCCTCTTGCATCGCGACAGGGAGATCACAGCCTGTCATTTGCTATTCCTGGAGCATGATGGGGTGATGGAGAGCCAGATGGGTTAATGGCACACCGTGTTTTAGCCCTGATTCTCATTGTAAACTCAGCCTGGGTGAGGCTCAGCATGGATGGAGGGAGCCCATCAGCAGATGGAGATGGGGGGGAATGTGAGGGGGAACAAGTAGTGACTTCCAGGGGGCAGATGATTAACCACCACTGGAAAAACAGGTAGCAGGGAGTTGGGGTTGGTCTCTGTTGGGCATGGGCAGGGACACTTTGTTCCAAGTTGTGTTCCCATCAGGATTCCTGGAGTGCTTCAGACCTTGGCTTGAGTTTGGTGTGTGCTGCTTGTTGCCAGCCCTCAGCGTGTTGTGACCCACGGGATGCTCAGAGCGCTGACAGGGCTGTGGCTGGTGGCACAAGTGTCCTTTTAACAAAGCAGCCATACGGGGCTGGGTTCAGTCCCTGTGCCTTTGTGAGTAGCTTCCCAGTCCAGAATCCTGGCCATACATGTTGGGCAACAGGCTTCAAAGAAAGGAACTTGGGAGCACAAAAAGCAGCTTGTCCTTTGGCCATGGGAACCAGCTCAGCTGCCCTGAGCTGGAGAGCTGGCCAGAGAAACCAGTGGCTGAACTATTTCCCTGTGGGAATTGCCACATCTAAGCTCTCAATCATTCTCTCCTGGCCATGTTAACCAAGTGGAAGAGCCCGTGCTGCTCTCCAGGCTGCTCTGGTTGCCTGGGAGCTCCTGGAGGCAGTAGGAGTGCAGAGCCTGTTTGGGATTGTGCTGGCAGCAGACAGAAATGTTCCTTTAGCATCTCTAGAGCTGCTTGGAGACTGTGGGACTAAAGGGATGTGAGCTTGGATGCCTTGCCTGGCTGCTGGCTGCTGAGGGACAGCCTTGTATTAAGGCAAGGGCCCAGTAGTCTCCTGGTGTGTGGTGTGACATGCCTCCCGAAGAGCCACCAGCATGTGCTGAGATAGACCGTTGGCTTCATCGGCTCATGCGGAAGCCTACATGGATTTTTTGAAACCCTTGAAAGACCATTTTAAATCTCTAGCAGAGGTGAGGGAGGGACAAAAGCAGCTGTGGTGAAGAGAAGGAAGACTAACAGCTGGTTAAATGGCAGAGGGATGGGAAGCCAGAAGGGGACCACCCTGCCAGGACGACAGAGGCACAAGGCAGCATTAGCAAAGCAGCATTGCTTGTTGTGGTTACCAGCTCTTGGAGCTGCCGGAGGGCAGAGCATGACTCACTGTTTTTTAAGGCAGCTATTTCCATCTGATCAAATGGCTCCTGTCTTCTCCTCTTCCCTGCCTTGGGTGAGGAGAAAAAGAACAGAAGTGAAGGGCTACTTCTTCCTGGCCGAGGAAAATCAAACCAACTTACCCTCAAGTAGCTGAGGGAGGAAATCAGCCCCTGACATATTCCCAAGAACAAACACAATCAAGTGGTTGAAATACACCAGAAATACAGAATGAAAGATCGTTGATTTTCGCAGCTCATCGCTCTGAATAATGAGCCTTGGAGCTGCTGGGAGAGCTCCCAGGAGACGTCCTGGCAGAGGTCCTGGCTACAGGAGATGGACACAGCAAGTAGTGTCTTGGATGGGCCAGTGTCTGGAGTGATCTCTCTCTAATTTTCTACATCAGTGAGAACACAGTGCTGTGCCATCAATCATAGTCACCGAACCCGTGGAAAGCCATCTTCTGCCTCAGCTGGTGCCCACAGGTGTCCTGGGCAGTGGTGCCCACAGGCACATTCTCTCCTGGAGGTTCTTCTTCCCTGGTTTCAGCCTCCTTGAGTTTCTGTTTTTTCCTTTCCTCCACCCCCAGCACCTGTCCCTTGCCAGTGCTTTATTCCCAGACTGCATCTTCCCTTCCTCAAGTGAGGAGAACCCAAACACCCCTTTTATCCCCTGAGGAGAAGGTGTGGAGCAGCTTGTGCTGGGACAAAACCCTGCCTGCTGCCTGGCAGTAGTTTGAGTGCCTGCACTGCTCATACGGGGATGGGGACATGGGATTTTACAGCTCTTCTTCAGGGCATGTCCTGGGGGTTGCCAGTGCCTGGGCTGGCTCCATTACCCCAGCCACAGGAGCCAGCTCTCGTGCTGGACTGGTGGAGTGAGTCTGCAGCAGCTCTCACTCGCTGTCTCCATTTTTCCTTTTGGGAAGTCGTCTGCTTCTTCCATGTCTGATGGTCTTTCCACCAGACCCAAGGGCATCTCTTTGCCAGTAACAGCAATGTGCCCTGGTGGCCAAGAAGGCCAATGGGATCCTGGGGTGTATTAGGAGGAGTGTGTCCAGCAGATCGA